>ONZH01022261.1:0-110136 GCA_900303285.1 Rhinella marina | reverse complement strand
ATAAATAACAAATGGCTTTACTTTTGCCTTGAGATAGTCTTTCTTGAAAATACGGTTTACAATTACTTTCAGTAGGCAATGAGTATAGCTGCTGCAAGAATTCCTCCTTAGAATACAGTGTGCTTTCAATTATACTTTCCTCTATGTCAATCCTCTTTAAAACTAGTCTGGGCTCTGGATATACTTCTTCATATACTTGTTATATCAATGCAGCGATCCTTCAGGGGGCTACCCTGCGCGGCAGGAATTAACACTTCTTTTCCGGAAAGCTAATAATATATGGTTGAGACCTCACTGCCCGTTGGGGTTTACAGTAAGTACAAATACAACTTGCGCTTAGTTGAAAAGTATGTGTCCAGGTGCTGTGGAGCGACTCCTAGTCACAATAGTGCTGACAAAGTCCAGAAAGCTGAGGTACAGCTAATTACCTTTGGCAGACTTGCCTATCCAGTAGATTTCCAGATCCTAGTGGCTTAGTATTGGTAAATGCTAAAATGAAACCTGACTTGGCCAGGGCCAGGCAGAATTAGCAGCCTAAGGGATGACTTCTTCTCCTGCACTTTGCTTAAGGTTGCTTGGACACACGTCTGATGTTACTGACTGACTGACTCTCTCCTGAACTGGTTCTGACCAGTCAGGCTATATATAAGTTAAGTCCTACCACCACCTAGCAGTGAGGAATATGAATGCAGTATACCAGCCTTAAAGGATTTATTGCAGCTAATAACTACACATACAATAAATACAAAGAATGAAATAACATGGCTATCATGAATACAGAAATATAGACAGTCTGCTGTGTCCCTTTTGCACACATTAAATGTTGGACACTGCAGTTGTTTTTTCTGGTACAGCCTGCCGGAAGTAATAATGCTAGTATAAAACTAGCCCTAAAGTGTAACTATACTTCCAGAAAACTTTTGGTCTGTTAAAAAAACCTTTGGTCTGTAAAAGTGATATATCAATGGTTTTGAGCCGAACACCGAGCGGACCCGAGCGTAGGTATGCTCGGCCGAACAGTGAGTTCGCTCAACACTATTACACATAAAGGAGTGCATCAGACACACCCTTGAAAAATTATGATTGATGGCCTGCTGCTTACACGCAAAATCAGTAGTGGTGACGAGCTGCTGCTGAGCTGACCGTGTAAAAAATTATGGGCGACATGCTGCTGCTGAGTTGACTGTCTAAAAAATTAAGGTTGACACGCTGATGCCGATCAAACTGTCCCAAATTTAAGGTTGACACGCTGCTGCCGAGCAGAACGTTAAAAAAATGTACATGTGACACACTGCTGCCGATCAAACTGTCCCAAATTTAAGGGCGACACTCTGCTGCCCATCAAACTGTCCCAAATTTAAGGGTGACACGATGCTGCTTATCAAACTGTCCCAAATTTAAGGTTGACATGCTGCTGCCCATCAAACTCTCCAAAATTTAAGGTTGACACGCTGCTGCCGAGTAGAACGTCAAAAAAATTTACAGGTGACACGCTGCTGCCGATCAAACTGTCCCAAATTTAAGGGCGACACTCTGCTGCCCATCAAACTGTCCCAAATTTAAGGGTGACACGCTGCTGCCCATCAAACTGTCCCAAATTTAAGTTTGACAAGCTGCTGCCGAGCAGAACGTCCAAAAAATTAACGGGTGACATGCTGCTGCCGAGCAGAATGTCAAAAATTTTACGGGTGACACGCTGCTGCCGATCAAACTGTTACAAATTTAAGGTTGACACGCTGCTGCCGAGCAGAACGTCCAAAAATTTACGGGAGACGCATTGCTGCTTATCAAACTGTCCCAAATTCAAGGTTGACACGCTGCTGCCCATCAAACTGTCCCAAATTTAAGGTTGACACGCTGCTGCCGAGCAGAACGTCAAAAAAATGTATGTGTGACACGCTGCTGCCGAGCAGAATGTCAAAAGATTTTACGGGTGACACGCTGCTGCCGATCAAACTGTCCCAAATTTAAGGGTGACACGCTGCTGCCCATCAAACTGTTCCAAATTTAAGGGTGACACGCTGCTGCCCATCAAACTGTCCCAAATTTAAGGTTGACACGCTGCTGCCGAGCAGAACGTCAAAAAAATGTATGTGTGACACGCTGCTGCCAATCAGAATGTCCCAAATTTAAGGGTGACACGCTGCTGCCCATCAAACTGTTTGACATGTCGCAGAGCTGAGCGTGTAAAACATTATGGTTGAGGGCCTATTGGTGAGCTGACAGGCAAAAAAATTATGGTGCAGGCCCAGCTGGTGAGCTGACCGGCTAAAAAATTATGGTGCAGGCCCAGCTAGTGGACTTCAAGGGCAGCCTAATAAGCAGTTTCATATTATGGAGGAAGAGGACGAGAAGAGAAAGGGGTGCATGATAATACAGTGTATTCAATACACCCTAAAAGCCAGATTTAAGGTTCCTTCAAGTTAAGCCGCTTTCCTCTCGTGGAGTAGAGAAGTCAGGGGCAATCCAGGCCGTGTTCATTTTGATAAGCGTCAACCTGTCAGCATTGTCAGTTGACAGGCGGATGCGCTTATCAGTAATTATGCCCCCAGCGGCACTAAATACCCGCTCAGACAAAACGCTGGCGGCAGGGCAGGCCAGCACCTCCAAGGCGTAGAGCGCCAATTCGTGCCACATGTCCAGCTTAGACACCCAATAATTATACGGCACAGAGGGATCGCTGAGGACGTTGACACGGTCAGCTACGTACTCCTTTACCATCTTCCTAAACTTTTCCTTCCTTGTCACACTAGGCCACTCATCAGGGTGAGGGTGCTGGCGGGGTGTCATAAAACTGTCCCAGGCCTTGGAGAGTGTCTTCTGGTATTGCAACATTTTACTTGTCCTCTCCACCACAGGAATGAGAGATGGGAAGTTCTCTTTGTAGCGAGAAGGGTGAACAACCAGTAATCGGTGTTGCCTAATATGCGTTAAATGCGAGGGTCACAGGAAAGGCAGCATAGCATGAAGTCAGCCATGTGTGCCAGAGTCCCAACAGACAGGGCTTCGCTCTCCCCACCAGGAGCATGACTCAATATCCTCCTCGTCCTCTTCCTCCTCTTCAGCCCATCTACGCCGAAGAGATGGTGTAAAGGTGCTATGGCTAACCTGTGTAGTGATGGCAACCGTCTCCTTCTCCTCCTCCTCCAATTGGCGCTGAGAAGACGAATTGAGGGTGGTCTGGCTATCACCCTGTGTAGGGTCTTCCCCCATTTCCAACTCTTCCACACGCAGAGCATCAGCTTTTATTGTGAGCAGCAAGATTTTTAGTAGACACAGAAGTGGGATGGTTACGCTGATAATTGCATTATCGCCGCTCACCATCTGTGTAGGTATGTGTGGGAGGTTGGCCAGCTCCAAAGACGCTACCAAGTTGCGACCGTTATCGGATACAACCATGCCTGTGTGTAGGTTGACTGGCGAGAGCCATAGATCAGCCTGTTCCCTTATGCCATGCCTCAGCTCTGTGGCGGTGTGCTGTTTGTCACCCAGACAAATAAGCTTCAGCACGGCCTGTTGCCGCTTACCGACTGCTGTGCTACACTGCTTCTAGCTACTGACAGAAGTCTGAGTGGTGCTGCAAGATGGTAATTCTGCATGGGAAGAAGTGGGGGAGGAGGTGGAGGAAGAGAAGGAGGGGTTGCAGCCGCTACTGTAGGTGGCAGCGGAAATACGGATGGAAGTAGGGCCCGCAATACTAGGCGTGGGTAGCACTTGTGCCATCCCAGGGGACAACTCGCTCCCAGCCTCCACAACGTTCACCCAGTGTGCCATCAGGTAAATGTATCGTCCATGGCCACAAGCGCTTGTCCATGTGTCAGTTGTTAAGTGGAGCTTGACAGTAACTGTGCTGGTCAGGGCATGGGTTATGTTTCTGTACACATGCTGGTGTAAGGCAGGGACGGCACACCGGGAAAAATAGTGGTGGCTGGGGACTGCGTAATGAGGGACAGCCGCCGCCATCAGGCTGCAAAAGGCCTCGGTGTCCACCAGCGTAAACGGCAACATTTCCAGGGCCAGCAACTTGGAAAGTTGTGCGTTTAGAGCTATGGCCTGTGGGTTGGTGGCAGGGTATTTGCGCTTGCGTTCAAATGCCTGCGGTAAGGACATTTGAGCGCTGCGCTGGGACATTGAAGTGGACGTGCTGGCTGATGGTTCCTGCGAATGTCCAGGTGCAGGGCGGGAGGCATCTAGGCCTGCGTCCTGGACAGCAGGTAACAGAGGGGAAGAGGAGGCAGTGGTGTGACCTGCAGACACAGATCATGGACCCAGGTGTTCGGCCCACCTTTTAGGGTGCTTTGCTGCCATGTGGCGGATCATGCTCGTGGTGGTCAGGTTGCTGGTGTTTACACCCCTGCTCATCTTGGTACGTCACATGTTACAAATTACAATACGTTTATCGTCAGCACTTTCCTCAAAAAACCGCCAGACTGCCGAACACCTAACCCTTGGCAAGGGAGCTTGCCGCAAGGGGCTGCTCCGGGGAACAGTTGCGGGCCTAGTTGGCGTGGCCTGCCTTCTCCCCTTTTCCACCCCACTGCCTCTTCTAGCCTGTTGCGCTGCTGCTGATCCCTCCCCCTCTGTACTGCTGTCCTCGCTCGGCTTGCCACCTTCCCTGGTTGGGTCAGCCATTTCAGCGTCCACCACCTCCTCTTCCACATCCTCACTCTGGTCCTCCTCCTGACATGGTGAACTAACAAGAACCTGACTTAACTGCGTCTAATCCTCATCCACAACCTCTTGAGACACTAATTGCCCTTGACTTACTGGCAACTGTGTCTCATCATCATCATCCACCTCGGGAGAAAATACTTGTCGTTCCCCACCGTCATCGTCTTCAGACTGTTTGCTCAATACGTTGGGAATCAGGGAACAATATCTCCTCATGTCCTACTTCAAGCAGCCTTGTCGAGAGGCCCAAGCCAAGGAACGGTGATGAAAAAAAGCTCCTCGGAATATCCTAATGTGGGATTATTTCTTTGTTCAGACTGCATGCTGGGAGGAAGGAGGATCAGGGTGAGAATGCGGTTGCCCAGACTCTTGGCTACTGAGACTGGACTTTGTGGAAGAGAGGGTGGTGCTTAACCGACTGGAAGCATTATCAGCTGAAATACAACCCACTACCTGCTCGCACTGGTGTGGCGACAAGAGTTGTGTCTTGCACCGCCCTGCAAACTGTGACATGAAGCTAGGAATTGTGGATGACTTTGTCTCTTGGGCTCTGCCAGCAGGCACAGTTTCACCGCGCCCTGAGCCTTCGCCTCTGCGTTCACCATCAGCAGCACGCCCACTTCCCCGTCCCTTTCTGCTCGCCTTGCGCAGATTGTATAGTCACAACTGCAGTACTGAAGATTTTTATTAACTGTGTGATCAGAAAAATTTAAACGAGTGTCCAATATTCTGAATGCGCAAACATTATAGAGCAGCCGCAAATGAGGAACTGCGGCCTAAATTAACGGCACTAAATGCAACAACGGACGTCAGCTACATGAAAGGTTGTAATATGCTGTTCACCTAGCGTTACTGACAGGGCACACTTGGGTTTTTTTTGCCACCCAAAAAAAATAACTCAGACGTATTTCACAATGGACTTTGGTCTTTTTGGAACAGAAACAATCTTTCTACTACCCAAATCCTATCCCTATAGTTTAATTCCCTACTTGCTTAAATTAAACTGCAGACGCAAATGAGGAACTGCGCCCTAAATTAACGGTGTTAAATGTGACAACGGATGTCAGCTATATAGACTTTTGAACGGTTCTAATACGCTGTGCACCTGGTGTTACTGACAGGGCACATTTGGGTTTTTTGCCACCAAAAAAAAATAAAAATGCAGAAGGATTTAACAATGGACTTTTGTGTCTTTTGAACAATGATACTAACCCTGCCTATAGAAATCCTATCCCTACACAAGTCCCTCCTTGCGCAAATGTTATACAGCAAGACGCAAAAGAAGTACGGGCTGAACAGCGGAAATTATAGAAAAGTATGTCAGGTATATAGTATACAGAGAGTATCCTACAGCATGCAGCAGCACATGTGGCATTAATGGCAGGCCACCTAGTGCTATGTTCACCACCTTTAAACACCACAAAAATAATAAAATATTGCTTTGTGCCAGATATAATAGCCCTTAAAAGGGCTTTTGGGTATTTTTTGAGCGATTTCTATCCCTGCCTAGCGTGCATTTCTCCCTACACTGTCTGTCCCTGCTTGCAGCAGCTGTCCCTGGCTCGGTATGCGCCGGTCACATGTCAACCGATGACGCGTACCCATCCATCCAATCACTGTAAGTAGCCAACATGGAACATCGCATGGTCACGAGCGCCGCCATGTTCGGCCGAATAGTGTATTCGGCCGAACATGTTCACTCATCACTAGTAACCACCCTTTCTTACTTGGTGTCTGCAATGTAAAGACCTTTGAAAATCTTCATGCCTGATTCTGCTATGTATTTGAATATAATTCTGTGTCTGTATCTGAGAAACTGTAGGAAAAGTGGGGTACTGCCAACAAAGTAAAACTGTATTGGGACAAATTACCATATTAAAGTGTAACTGCCATTCTATTTTTATTTATCTAATGTGTAGGGGCAGTGATACTGCCCATTTTTGTAATATACTTTAATTACTGAAATTATATATTTCTATTAGAAAAATAGCTCTAAAGTGGCCCATTTTGGGCCTTTGCAACGCTCCTCTGTCTTCTGTTTACATTACAGTGGAGACTTGCTAACACTGACTGTGCTATTTAAACAGAAGACAAAGGAGTGTTGCTAAGGCTCAAAATGGGCCACTTTAGAGCTATTTTTCTAACAGAAATGTATAATTTCAGTAATTAAAGTATATTGCACAAATGGTCAGTATCACTGCTCTCATACATTACACAAATAAAAATAAAATGGCAGTTACACTTTAAAGATCCCCGTCCAGTTTGCATACTCACGATGATTGCTGCATTTAAATGAAATTTAGACAAATATTGTATTTCATGTGCTTGTACTGATAATAGGTCCTATGAACATTATAAAATATAATATATTTGTATAGTAGTAAGTTTCCTATAAATCAATTACAGATGTAGCCGGGCTAAAATTGACTCTGATAACTCATGACACATAAACCAGTGTTATCTCGTGCCATCTTTTGACAAAAGCCATTGAAATACATTGATAGAGTTAGTTTACCTTTTTGTGCCATTTTTACTTAACGCGTTAACCATCAAGTTTAGCTCGGCTGCCTCTGTATATCGCAATTTATCAGCACACTATTTTACTGAACCTTTGCATTTTAAGCATGGACTTCTTTTATGTGGCAGGTTGGCTATAGAGTATGGACCCCCTTGGAGTAAGAGCCCGGTTCTCCTCATGCCCCTACAAAAGCATGATTGTGCTGGTTCACTCATGCCATGCTTGTCACTTACACTCTTCATGGTCTTCTTCATGTGGTCCTGTCCTTGACGCCACTGCCTATCTGCACTGTGTGACTGACATGCACTGCTTCTCCGATCTCCTCACTCTGTCTCTCCATCACTGATACATGTCCGGATAGATGTGTCAGCTCACAGCTATGAATAAATGTGACTCCAGTATCTTGTTTCTTTGAGGAAAAAAAGCATCAAAATGCAGCTGGTTTAAAGTCCGTCATTGCTCTAAGAGTCTCATAAATAATTGAAGACGCAACATGCTTACCAAGACGCTCAGCAGTGCAGTGAGCGAAGGCAACGGATAGTTTTCCTGTAGCTCTTGTTTAACCAAGTCTGCAAGATCCCAATTAACTACATCTCCCAGGAGAGTCTATTCAGGCAGTCTTTACAAAGTACTTATACTAGGCTTTTAGTAGAATTCATCAAAGATTAGGGACAATAGAACTGGTTGTACATGCTAAACATAGAGATTTAATTGTAAAATCATACTTTGCAAAGCTATAAATCGGTTATGTGGAAGTAAGGATTCTGTTATTAAGGAGTACGTCGACATCAATTAACGATATATACCATATTTTTCGCCCTATAAGACGCATCTAGGTTTTAGAGAAGGACAATAAGAACACAATATTTTTCATTAGACCTCAGGTCAGACCACCAATCTGACCCCCAGTGTTAAACAGACATCAGCTGACAGCCCCAATCAAACCCCCAATGTTAATAAGACTTCAGATCAGACCCCCAAACAGACCTCAGCTCAGACCCCAATGTGAATGACCCCCAATCAGACCTCAGATCAGAATCCCATGCCTCCTATTATCAGCCCCCATGCCTCATATCACCAGCCCCACTGCCTCATATCACATAAAATAAAAAATCCACTTACCTCTCCAGTGCTTCTCCTGCTCTTCCTGCTGTCGGGAAGCTGTGAGTACAGAGCCCAGGAAGTGCTGCATTCACCGCTTCCCGGTCCTCCGGTACTAATGAGCGCTTGGATAATGGAAGCGCTCATTAGTATCTGCCCCATGAGATGCAGGGACATTTGTTCCCCACTTTGGGGGAAAAAGTGTGTGTTATAGGTCGAAAAATATGGTAAGTTCTCTGCTCCTTTAAATGGCCTTTCACACATGAAAGAAGAGATCACCTGACAAACGAGTGTTTACTCATTTGTCATAAGATGGTGGCACATTTACATCTGGCAATTATTGGGAATTAGCTTTCATATGAGAGTACATTCCCAATAATTGGCCCAGTGCTTGACCCATGTATGTAAAAGAACACACACATACACTACAAGAATACCATATGCTGCTGATTCTTATATCATGCAAAAAGGTGTGTACCAGAAAAAGGGAAATATCTCACTAGTGCCATCTTCTGGAAGTGGCTCCCTGGAAACACAACAGGGGGAAAATAGCTAAACCATATATCTATCCACATGTTTAGGGTGTTTGCCCCTCATCAGTATGGAATAGCATGCCTCACAACAGTCCTGGATCAGATGGGACAGTCCCAGATTTTAGTGGCTGTCCCAAGGTCCTGGTACGGGGGAGGTGGACAGAGAAATAAGAAAAAGAACAGAAAGCAGGTGGAGCTATACAGATACATTGTATTGAATAACTCAGTGGCCATACCAAATTTTTAATTACATGCAATTACAAAAGGATTCAGATCCAGGTGCTGGTTTGAAAAATGTAGAATATTTCTACAAGCCCTAAGTGAAGACTCTTTTTTTTTTAAACTAATCCTTGCCTGCATAAAGCAAGGTCGAAAGGTATGATGGCTTTGCTGATTCCTACATGTTTATCTTCCCAGAGGGATAAAATAACTAGGTGGGGTGCAGAGAGTGGACATTTCCAGTGAGGTGATCTCAGATGAAGTCACAATTGCTACTTGTGAATACAATAGCTAACTAAAACATGCAGCCCTACTTAGATTTCCATTGTCCCTAAATTGCATATCTTAATGTCAAATCAAGTAAGAATGAAACTTGCATAAGAACCAGATGATGATAATGGTGTCATTCATTACAGAAGACGTGACATACTTGCCACAAAGCATTCTGATTTTTACCTATGCTCCTTGGTATCTGCCATATGGAAAATAGATGAATATAGATGAAGTTATTAAATTATAATTATAATCATGGTCAGTTTTGGTGAAAACAAAAATTGCAGGTTGCATGAAAGTCCATATTAGTTAACATAGGTGATCTGTACATGTGGCCCTAGTACAGAATGATTTTTTTCTTAGAAGTGGTGCTTCTAGGTTCAGGATATCTTCATAATACAGCATACAATAGAACATGCTGTGTTTTTTTATTGGATGAAATCTGAATCGTTTGTGGTCACACTTTTGTAGCTGTGATCTGTGATGGTTTTTCCTGACTCCTTCCCTACAAACATGCAATGCTGTGAGTGCATAGAAAAATATTTCTTTTGTTAGGTTCTCACATGGTGGCCACTTGTCCAGAAATGTACATCTTGAGCCTTATGGAAAAATGGTGCTGGTGCAGTGGGTGGAGAGACAGATGAAGCAGGGGCAGAGAATCGGTAAAGCAGGATGTAGATCGTTGCTGTAGAGCAGGGGTGGGGAACCTTTTTGCTGCCGAGGGCCATTTGGATATTTGTAACATCGCTCGGGGGCCATACAAAATTCTCAACTTAAAAATTTGACGGCTATATTTGGTTAAACACATAAGTGACTTAGTTGTAAGTTACAGAAATTGTGCTTCAATTTAAAAAATCTAGAGCGCTGCATTTTTGCACAAAATGGAGCCTACACTATATATTACAAATAGTACAGGTGCCATTTTGACCACATATAGCTGTCTAATATTTAAGTTGAAAATGTTACATATTTAGTTCTTTATTTGGCATTAATGGCGGCCAAGCTAAACCCAGAGGGATCCAGGGAGGCGGCTCACCCAGCTTCCACTCTCCCTGCCACTGTCCCTTTCTCAGATCTGCCCCCCCCATCAGCCTCAGATCAGACCCTCATCAAACCCTCCCCAACCTCAGATCACACTCCCATCAGACCTCCCAACCTCAGATCAGACCCTCCCCAGCCTCAGATCAGACCCCATCTGAGCCCCCAGGCTCAGATCAGACCCCCATCAGACCCCCCAGGCTCAGATCAGACCCCCATCAGACCCCCAGCCTCAGATCAGACCCCATCTGAGCCCCCCGCCTCAGATCAGACCCCCATCAGACCCCCCAGCCTCAGATCACACCCCATCTGAGCCCCCAGACTCAGATCAGACCCCATCTGAGCCCCCCGCCTCAGATCAGACGCCCAATATGCCCCCCATAATGGAAGCGGTCATTAGCATTTTCTGGCAGGAGGCCACATGAAATGGTCCCGCGGGCCATATGGAGGTTCCCCACCCCTGCTGTAGAGTAAAATAGGAATAGTGGAGATGAAGTTTGGATGTAGGAGGGTTGATGTAGTTTAACTGAACATATTAAGCAGGGTTGGATTATGCACCTGGACTGTATTAGCCAAGTTGAAGTAGTGAAGTTTGTAGTAGCAGAGGTGTGTAGTGCAATTGGACTGCATTAGCAGAATTTAAGTAGTGCGTCTTGTTGTAGCAGTAGTAGTGATAATGAGAAGAACTGACTGGCATGATCGTTGAGCCCTCTGCTGAATAGTCAGGCAGTGTCCTGCTGCCCAAGACAGATTTAAAAACCCATTAGTGTGTTGTGATAAGTGTGCACTGGGTTGCCACTGTTGCACACAAATGTATTTTCAGTTTTGATGGGCATTTTCTGAACTTTGTAGGGGTCATTTATTATTCACTCATCGCCACTTTTTGGCAATACAAAAATCGCAAACCTCCATTTTGCAACTTTTTTAATGCCATTCGACAACATTTTATTACACAGGTATTTGTACATCTCACTTGTACGTGTTGAAGGAATAGCGAGGGGCATGGCAGGGGCCAGGCTGGGGCTGGGATTTCGGCCTGACAAATTTACAATTTTTTACACCTGGAAACAGAATAGAAATAAAATAAAAAATAGAAATAAAAACTACTCTAGTTAGGGTCTGGAGTACTTTACACTCGAGGTGCATGGACTGCCGGAGGTGTGCCTGAGGCTACTTTCACACTAGCGTTTTTAATTTCCGGTATTGAGTTCCGTCATAGGGGCTCAATACCGGAAAAAAACGCTTCAGTTTTGTCCCCATTCATTGTCAATGGGGACAAAACTGAACTGAAGACAACGGAATGCTCCTGAAAGCATTCCGTTCCGTCTTCAGACCGGAGAACAAACCGCAGCATGCTGCGGTTTTCTCTCCGGTCCAGGCATCCACACCAAGACGGATCCGGAATGACTCCCAATGCAAGTCAATGGGGACGGATCCATTTGGTGTGACACACCAGTAATCCGGATCTGCCCTCCATTGACTTGCAATGGGGGGTCATTCCGGATCCGGCTACATATATACAGAAATACATACAGACATACATACATAGTCACACATACACACAAACACATACATACTCAATAAATCCTACAAATATGAGGTATGTACCAAATCACTCAAAAGATCCAAGTGATTGTATTATAATGTCAATCTTTATTAAATACATAAATTACCAAGATAAAAGGTATATTAAAACCTCCACAAATTGCACAATGAACTAATACAAGTGAGGGACAACTGTTCAAAGAGGGCTAGCACTAATACTTATAAGTATAACAAAGCACTTTACCGCACCACAATAGCAAAAGTGCATACAACTTATTAACACATATACTGCTTAACAAAGCTAGATGTATAGTACATATAAAGCAACAAGTCCACATAGCTATTATTACATACACTGCTTGATAAAGCTAGATGTATAATACATACAAAGCAGCCACCAGTGGCACGTGCAAAACACTGCCCAAAAACAGTGTCCCTCACTTACCCTACGCGTTTCGCCAACAGGCTTCGTCGGGGGAAGTGAGGGGCAGTGCATTAGTGCGCCTTTATATATGAAAGAATAGATGGATGAAACAAATCACCTGTCAATGCCATCCAGCGTTAGCGTGCGTCTCAAGTATTGAAATGATATCCGGCCAAGACCGGAACCTGCGCACCTAATCATCTGACGCAGGAAGTGACCATCATTGGTTGCCTCCGCGTCAGTCAAAGGGCCTCCGAGATGCTATCTCAGCCCGCCCTCTTCATGTGGGAAGTGTGTCGCTTGCCCTAATGTAGTAAACTGTGATTCATTCCAGAGTCAAAATGGTGAAGTATTTAAGATCACCCACAAGATTAATTGTACCACGTGCGGGATAATATATCATGCAACCTGCCCATGCGGGAAAATTTACATCGGCATGACTACCAGGGAACTGAGGAAACGTGTCCGTGAACACGTCCTAGACATTGATTCCGCATTAGAAGAAAGGTTTATTTCCAACCTTAAGTCGATACCAAGACATTTTAAACTGAGGCATAACTGCGACTCAAGCCTCCTGAAAGTGAGAGGCATAGATCGGGTTTATCAGACTGTGAGAGGTGGGAGCATGAAAAAATCTTTGGCTCAGAAGGAGACAAGGTGGATCCATAGATTGGGTACGTTGTCTCCTCATGGCCTTAATGAATATAACAGCTTTAGCTCATTTCTGTAGAGTAGGTGTGGTATGTAATCCCGTATTCTCTACTATTTTCTATATATTTCTAGTTTTCCTAGACCAGTACTTCCTTTTTTTGACCAGATGTATTATCTGGTCTCAAAAGAATGTTTTTAGTGTGTTTTTAAAAAATTTTTTGTGTCTACTTTTGTTTAAATTTGATTTTATTTCTATAAATAGGTTTAGATGGAGGAATACAATTGGTTTAAAAGAATGGACAGAACGGTTCAGGAGATCCTGGAAGTGGAAGAGGCTCTGTCGGGCTGTTATTAATGGGCCCATATAGAGATCTTATATGTGTTGACATGTTTTTCTTACACTTAACAATTTTTACTAATTGCTTTATTTAAATAACAAAACATATATACACATTTATTTATTTTTATTTATATATGGAATCGTATATGTTGCATGTCGATGTATAGATATACAACTCCTTCACGTCCCCCCTTTTTCTTTCTACTCTTCTTCTTTTTCACTCAGCACCCACGATTTTTTGCACTTTCCATCACGCCCCCCTTTCACTGGAGTTGTGTGTTAGTATATCGAGGTGTACTTTGTGGTTTTTTTTTAAATTAATTGGTAACACCAATACATATTCTGGTTATATTTATCACATTGTAATGTTGGTTTGTCATATCTATATTATTTTATTATTATTCTACACATTTATTTTCACGAATCATGAATGTCCAGAGTTATATATTATTATTAAGTCTTTTTATATATTGTGTGTAACCACAGGTGTATAAATCACAGTTATCTTTCTTAAACATGTCATACTTATAGGATCCATTGGAGACATAATGGGTTTTAGAAGTATATTGTCCAGACTTCGACCATCAATGCCATCCTGTGACCATCTGCGTTTTTTTCTCTTATCAGAGATGGGCCTCGTTATGGATAGGGCAGGTTTTCTGCCATTTAATAATTACCTTACTGTGGAGGACCTGTGGCTGATCCAGTCATGTGCCCTATGTGGGTCAGGTGACTGGGTCTATTCGAGTATGCGCTGACCGCCTCTATTGACATTGCGGTTGAATTCAACTGTGTTATTAGGCCGTCACAGACATGCGTAGTATGTCCTTTTACGGCCATCTTTAGTGAGGGCGGGCTGAGATAGCATCTCGGAGGCCCTTTGACTGATGCGGAGGCAACCAATGATGGTCACTTCCTGCGTCAGATGATTAGGTGCGCAGGTTCCGGTCTTGGCCGGATATCATTTCAATACTTGAGACGCACGCTAACGCTGGATGGCATTGACAGGTGATTTGTTTCATCCATCTATTCTTTCATATATAAAGGCGCACTAATGCACTGCCCCTCACTTCCCCCGACGAAGCCTGTTGGCGAAACGCGTAGGGTAAGTGAGGGACACTGTTTTTGGGCAGTGTTTTGCACGTGCCACTGGTGGCTGCTTTGTATGTATTATACATCTAGCTTTATCAAGCAGTGTATGTAATAATAGCTATGTGGACTTGTTGCTTTATATGTACTATACATCTAGCTTTGTTAAGCAGTATATGTGTTAATAAGTTGTATGCACTTTTGCTATTGTGGTGCGGTAAAGTGCTTTGTTATACTTATAAGTATTAGTGCTAGCCCTCTTTGAACAGTTGTCCCTCACTTGTATTAGTTCATTGTGCAATTTGTGGAGGTTTTAATATACCTTTTATCTTGGTAATTTATGTATTTAATAAAGATTGACATTATAATACAATCACTTGGATCTTTTCAGTGATTTGGTACATACCTCATATTTGTAGGATTTATTGGCGGTGTAGGTATGTACATTGTAGGTCGGGTTTCTATAGGATATTACATACATACTCATATACTCCAAGCAGGGACGCTGGCAGCATGTCTTCACGCGCCTCCTGCGCGCAGCTATGACGTTTCCCCACTGCGCCCAGCAGAGGGCGCTGTGGGGAATCGTCATCACTGCGCGCAGGAGGCGCGTGAAGACGTGCTGCCGGCGTCCCTGGCTGGAGTATGTAAGTATGTATGTGTTTGTGTGTATGTGTGTGTATGTATGTTCTCTGTGTCTGTGTCAACATGTGTGGGGCCGGAGCGCTGCTCCGGCTCCACACATGTATCAGCGGCAGTACGGATCCGTCAGCACCCTTTAGGTGCCGGATCCGTGCTGCCGCTAGTGTGAAAGAGGCCTTAATCAGGTGCACAACTCTTCTTAAATTAACCAAAGCCTCCAGCAGCACACGGGGGACACAGACCATCATAAAGTGTCAGTCTTTGTAAATGACCCCCTGTTTGTTTATCAGTGCACATGCACACAGCAGTGTAGTTTTTGTTCCAGGACCAGTTGCACACCTGCAGCGACCCCTCCCTGAAGAGTCAGTGTAGAGGATCGGACTGGTAGTGGCCCTGATGAAATATTATGTCACAATCTACACCCTCAGGCAATTGCTCCGTGGGGATCGGTGTGGTGGAATTATAGTACTGAAGAATGAGGCCAGACAGGGGCTGGCTGGCAAATTTTAGCCTGGGGGGCAAGCACCCAGCACTGGCCCATGTGTAGCAGCCCACCTTAACCTGTTTAACTCCACATACCATATAAAGGCAGTATAGGTAACTGGGCTTTAATTCATTAAAAGGCGGCAGCAGGTTGTGTTTTCATGTTGGGATTGTACGTACATGTGCAATCCCGTAGCAACAGCCTGATTATTAGACGGACAAGATTTACCACCTCCAGAGCAGAAGAGACTCCATTGACTATAATGGGGTCTTCTCAGGATGCTGCTCCATTACTGGACAAAAAAGTTTGCATGCAGGACTTGTGTCCGGTCTTTTTGACAGAATCTGTGACAGTGGCCCGAACGCAAATGTGAATATTTGGTATGAGTTCGGAGTATAGCATCAGATGAATGTTTAACAAACAAATACAGAGCATTATCCAAGATGATAAAGCATTAGAACCAAGTTCATCGCATGAATATAGCACCAGAACCAAGCCTAGATGTCAAATACAGCAACAAAATCAACAACAAATATAGCAACAGAACCAAACCAATAAGTCAAATGTGCCCCTTCATGTATAGTGTCTCTTCTATGTGCCCCTTTATGTATAGTGCCTCTTATATGTGCCCTCTTTATGTATTCTACCTCTTCTATGTGCCCCTTTATGTATAGTAAAAATAAATAAAAAATAAATAAAAAAATCACAGAAAATGGTGCACTACAACGGTGAATGCAATTGACAATATATGGCTAACTCTCACACTGATGTTAAAATGAGACTTTAGCCAATATATTCTTATATCAAGAACATACGGGAGCCCGAGCACCCCATCAAGGTATCTCAAGTGGCACGGGACCTAACGCTCACCCTACTATGGTATAGGTAATTGCAGATAGTGGCATGAAGCCGACACACAGCAACCAGCTCCCAGTTACCTCCAGCGTGAAATCACACATACAATGGAAGGGGGGCAGAGGCTGTGAGTCCCTCTTAACCCACATGTGCAGGATTTGCTCCCCCGGTTATAAATGCGCAACAGCATTTGGGGTTTATGAGCATTTTCTGCCATTTTAGACCACTTTTTTTCTGTGACTGTGTTTGGACATTTATACCTGGAGGTTGAATGTGCCTTGATTTGACTAATGGGCAACATTCAGGTGCACCTTTGCAGCCTGGGTCACATGACGCCAGGGTTAAGAGGGACTCACAACCTCCGCCCCCCTCCCATTGTATGTGTGATTTCACGCTGGAGGTAACTGGGAGCTGGTTGCTGTGTGTCGGACTTCATGCCCCTATCTGCAATTACTTATACCATAGTAGGGTGAGCGTTAGGTCCCGTGCCACTTGAGATACCTTGACGGGGTGCTCGGGCTCCGGTATGTTCTTGATATAAGAATATATTGGCGAAAGTCTCATTTTAACATCAGTGTGAGGGTTAGCCATATATTGTCAATTGCATTCACCGTTGTAGTGCACCATTTTCTGTGATTTGTTTGATTGTATAGTTTGTCACATCCGCACACTTGGTTATCCTGTGTAGGATGTTGTTGTGGTACATGTGTGCAGGCATCCTCCATTGTATGCATTTTTGCTAGGTATTACGTTCAGCAGCGAACCACATGTGCAGGATTTGCTCCCCCAGTTATAAATGCGCAACAGCATTTGGGGTTTTTGAGCATTTTCTGCCATTTTAGACCACTTTTTTCTGTGACTGCCTTTATGTATAGTGCCTCTTATATGTGTCCCTTTATGTATAGTGCCTCTTCTATGTGCCCCTTTATGTATAGTGCCTCTTATATGTGCCCCTTTATGTATAATGCCTCTTATATGTGCCCCTTTATGTATAGTGCCTCTTCTATGTGCCCCTTTATGTATAGTGCCTCTTATATGTGCCCTCTTTATGTATAGTACCTCTTATATGTGCCCCTTTATGTATAGTGCCTCTTATATGTGCCCCTTTATGTATAGTGCCTCTTATATGTGCCCCTTTATGTATAATGCCTCTTATATGTGCCCCTTTATGTATAGTGCCTCTTATATGTGCCCCTTTATGTATAGTACCTCTTCTATGTGCCCCTTTATGTATAGTGCTTCTTCTATGTGCCCCTTTATGTATAGTGCCTCTTATATGTGCCCTCTTTATGTATAGTACCTCTTCTATGTGCCCCTTTATGTATAGTGCCTCTTATATGTGCCCTCTTTATGTATAGTACCTCTTCTATGTGCCCCTTTATGTATAGTGCCTCTTATATGTGCCCTTTTATGTATAGTGCCTCTTCTTTTCCCCCCATTTATGTATAGTGCCTCTTATATGTGCCCTCTTTATGTATAGTACCTCTTCTATGTGCCCCTTTATGTATAGTGCCTCTTCTATGTGCCCCTTTATATATAGTGCCTCTTATATGTGCCCCTTTATGTATAGTGCCTCTTCTTTTCCCCCCATTTATGTATAGTGCCTCTTATATGTGCCCCCGAGTACAGTGTATACACACTGTATAATAATACTCAGTAGAAGCTAGAATGCAGTGGGTAACAGAAGGTGTGACATCATCAGTCACATGTTGCTGATGGTAATGTAGTAAGAGGTATAATAGATGCAGCGTGTACAGATACATAGTATATACAGCAGTGTACTGATATGTGCGGTACTAGGTAAAAATTACACCTTGTATTCCAAATATGAGTACACATGAATATACTATATACCTGTACATAGCGCATCTATTATACCTCACATATCAGTACACTGCTGTGTATAATATATAACTGTACCCACTGCATCTATTATACTTTTATAATACATGCAGTATATACAGATATAGTATACACAGCAGTGTACTGATATGTGAGGTAAGAGTTATAATAGATGCACTGCGTACAGATATATAGTATATACATCAGTGTACTGATAACGTATATGTGGTACGAGGTATAAATTACATCTTGTATCTCACATGAGTACACTGCTTTGTATACTGTATATCTGAACAGACTGCATCAGTGATCAATCAGGAAAGCAGGGGAAGCGACTGCTTCAGGGCCCAAGCTCAGAAGGGGCCCCAAAGCAGTATTGAATCTTTTTATTATATCTACAGGCTTACCCTTTGTACTGCTGTACTTTATAGAAGAGGATGCCACTTACAGCAGCAGCGCTGGAGCTAAACCCACCGAAGTTCCTTGATCAGTGAGGACAGAGTACAATTGTTGTATCCTCCTCCTATGGCCGCTCTCACTCTGGGATCCGCAGTACTGGCACAGGACTTGCCAGTACTGCTTTTTGTTTTCTATTGGCTGGCAGCTTTCTATATCTGATGACAGCCAATAGTAGAATGTCATGGGATCAGGCCCCACCCACCAGCAGGAAGCTAGTGTAGAGCAGGCTGGCTGCTTCTGCACACAGAGTTGTATGATGCCTGTCCCCCCCTCCCCATATGTCCTGTTATCTGACCCCCCCATAGTAATTTACTAATTAACCCCTCCACTGCGTGCGTGTATCAGTGCAACCATGTATGTGGTGAGTGCGTGTATAAGTGTGTCTATGACTGTGGTGAGTGTGTGTATAAGTGTGTCTATGAATGTGGTGAGTGTATGTACGAGTGCATCCATGTAAGTGGTGAGTGTGTGTTTGAGTGTATTCATCTATGTGGTGAGTGCGTCTATGTATGTGGTGACTGTGTATGAGTGCGTCTATGTACATATGTGGTGAGTGCATGTATCAGTGCACCCATGTACGTGGTGAACGTGTGTATGAGTCTGTCCATGTATGCGGTGAGCACATGTATGAGTATGTACAGTTGGCAGGGTCCCATACAAAAATTTGCTGTGGGGCCCAGTCAGTATTAGCTACGCCCCTGCACTGCATGTATTATACCTTGTAGCTGACATATGAGTACACTGCTTTATATGCTATATATCCGTACACACAGCATCTATTATACCTTGTACCTGATGTATCAGTACTCTGTGTGTATACTATGTGTGAGGTGAGAGGTATAAAAGATGCAATGGGTATAGATATATGTGGACAGTCATATTATGATCACTGTATGAGGTATTGGGGATTGTAGTTATGGTTTTAGGGTTAGGATTGGTATTTACATTAGGGTCAGTATTGGGGTTAGGGGTCAGTATTAGAGTTACAGTAGGTGTAGTATTAAGCTAAGGCTACATTCAGACAACCGTAAGTGTTTTGCAGTCCGCAAATTGCAAAATATGTATACTGGCCTTGTGCATTCTGGATTTTGTGGAATGCACAGGGCCAGCCCCATATAGAGATGCCTATTCCTGTCCGCGTTTGCAGACAAGAATAGGACATGTTCTATCTTTTTTTAAGGGGCCGCAGAACTACGAATGTGGACAGCTGTCCGCATCTTTTGTGACCCCATTGAAATGCTAAATTGCGGAATGGATGCGGACCCAGAAATACGGTTGTCTGAATGCACCCTTAGGGCCAGCATTAGGATTAGGGTCAGTATTAGTTAGGGGCCTATATTGGGGTTAGGGTCAATATTAGGGTACATTCACACAACCGCATTTCCATTCATTTCAATGGGGCCACAAAAGATGTGGACAGGACACCATATGCTGTCCACATTCGTAGTTCTGTTCCGCGGCCCCCAAAAAAAGATAGAGCATGTCCTATTCTTGTCCACAATTGCAGACAAGAATAGACATTTCTATCATAGGGACGGCCATGTGTTCCACAAAATGTGAAACGCACACAGCCAGTTTCCATGTTTTGCGGATCTGCGGATCTGCAGACCGCAACACACATACGGTCGTGTGTATGTAGCCTTAGGATTAGGTATCAGTATTAGAGTTAGTATGGTGTAGAATTAGCATTGGGACCAGTATTAGAGTTAGGGGCCAGTATTAGGGTTAGGGGTTAGTAGTGTTAGGCATCAGTACTAGTGGTCGGTATTAGGGGTCAATATTAGTATTAGGAGTCAGGGGCCAGTACTACCATTAGGGCAGTTTGTACTCACCTGTCCCAGTGGTGGCATGGTCCCACAATGCAGACCTCGCCTCTTCTGGTGGGTCTGCTCCTGAGGAACATCGCAGGTGGCGTGATGACATCATCGTGCCTCCTATGTCACATCAATGTGTCGTGGGAACAGCTGGGCAGGGAACCAATGGTTACCTTGTCCTGCCGGTGCTACTGCAGGCTCAGTTGTATCTGTGTCTAGTGGATGCAGATACAAAGGAGTTGAGGAACCACAGTGGCCCTGGACATCAACTGGCCCGGGGGGCATGTGCCCCTCTGCCCCCCTGCCCAGCCAGCCCCTGAGGCCAGAGTTAAACATAACAAAGTCCTTTTTACTAAGTGGAACTTAGAACTTGAAATACATACAGTAGCATAAGACTTTAAGCGTAATTCTTCTCTGGCACCAACAAGAGTATAGCAGCAGGTTTATAGGTAGTTATTCAGCACTTCAGTGATACTGGCCTAGTGGTTATTTGGTGATGGGTAGCTTGGCTGTAGTCCCTCACTTCACAGCAGTGTCTGTAGATGCTGTCAGGGCTGTCAATGGAGTATTTCTGTCTGGAGAATCTGCATCTGGAGCACAACTTTCTTCCTCTCCTTTCCCTGTCTCAGGAGCCCCCGCCCCCCCTTCTTGGCAGGAAGCAGGACCAGCCCACTTCTACCAAGAGGGGAGGAACCCTGTTCCTACCAGCCTTTGACAAACTTCCTTGCTGGTAGTAATGACCAGGAACAAAGGTACTACACTACAGGTACTACACACCAAAATCTGCATGTGTTACTTGTGCATTGTCGCAGATTTTGACATGGATTTGCATTGCAAAGGCAGAAGTCTGGACTGAAAATCCGCCCCAAACAATTGACATGCAGTGGATTTCTAAATCCTCAACACAGGTGAATTCCCATGCAATAGGAATAGATGAGATTTTGAAAATTCGCTTGGATTTTTGGCACTACTACACAGCGAGGTTGTGGAGCGTTCAGGACATGGCCATGCTGCAATTGAGTATCTCGTGGCCCTGATAACTGTTAATGGCCACACGTCACCTTCAATACGGTGCAGTCATTAACAGTGCAGACCGACTATACAGTGTGGTCTTCATTAATTAGTAAGAGGCAGCTATGTCCTAATTGGCCACGCAATATTTCACCACAGCATGGCTGCTTACCGAGTGCCCTACGATTGTGGCCTGTTGTCATACCCTAAAAGTTCTGGTTCAGTGTACATTGGGATTTGGAGTGATGGACATCATTATTATCTTTCCTTTACAAACTAAACATATAACTTTTATATTAGCCAAACATTCAATTTTATGGGTACATTTTAATATATATTCATGTTACCTATGATCCTTGATAAAGGAATAAGCCCTTTCCTTCTGCTATTTGTGTATGACTGTAATTTCTGACAACTAGTCTATGGTATGCAATGTATTGTACTTTAACATTTAAAATCAACCATCATATCATATGAATTATACAAACAGTAAGGTCATGGGTACAGGGCTAATGAACAAAGTGCAAGATGAATTACACAGTGATGTGAAACCATGATATCATGGCACAAGAATAGCACACGTGGAAAGGTCACAATGCATGCTAGCACATAACAGAATAGGAAAAATATAATGATCTCATATTCGGATAAAGGGGGTCATTTATTAAGACTGGCGTTTTAGACAGTAAATGACCCCCAAAGTGTCCACTAAATGTCACAGGGATAATGCAGTAAGAACAGCACAGAAATAATGCAAAAAGTGGAAGAGGGATATGGTACATGCTAGGGGTAACTAGCGACCCCATACTCAATCTTCAATGCCCTCTTCCTTTATTCATAGTCTCAATAACTGCACCTTTCCTCTGTGCAGCAGTATAAGTTATAGCCATGAGCATAACTACAGTGATAGCAGCCATAGCACTTACTTCACGGCTCAGATGCTGAGGGTAATCACTAAGGTGCTACAGCAACAGTGTTTGAGAGTGAATGCCACATAGCCATAGCTATAGGTCCATTGCTTCACATAGAATTAATTTGCTCCTCTCAAATTAATTTAAGTCCAGTTTAAAAAATTTTGTAAAAATTCAAGTTGTATCCATATCGAAATTTTTGGTGATTCGATCCGGGCGAAAGAGAGAAATTTTTATTTTTTTTTAAGTGAGAGTGAAAAAAAATGAGTCCTAGGAGTCCTCAGAATGCCATAAACAGACTTTCAAGTCAATTGGAGCACTTTTGATGTGGGTAGAATCCATTAGCAGACTGGAGTTCATCTGGGCCCACTATTGTTGAGGCCCAACCCCTGTATCATCAATAAAGCAAAGGTAGCCAAATGTTTTTTTTTTTTCTTTCTCATGGACCTTTGGGGTCCACTTTGGTATTGGAACTTGGGTTCACTTGAGGATCCTCAGGTACTCTAGTGGGCCACTCTGACCCTACTAGAATCAATTTTCTATAAATCATATGTAATCTGTTTTGGCATAATCAAATCCAGATGAACATACTATGAGAACATAATCAAATTTGTGATATTTTGTGAGGCATACCTTCCTTGTTGTTTATGCATTCTGTATCACTAAATATGTTAATTTTCTTACTGTCCAGTCATATTTGTATGACACTCCTTGTCTGTTTCAAACATCCAACATGTGCCGGTTATCCAAAATATATTAAGGGAGATATACTAAGCAATATGTGCCAGAATTCTTACCAAAAATTTGGCAAATTGCTGGTTGCCCAATTTATTATGTGTTTTAAGCACTTGAATGCCTCACTGGACAGCTCTGAATTGTGTGTACAAGAAGACACTTCTTAGAATTATTTATGGCCATTATTTCTGTGAAATATATTAGTAACCAGCCAAGAAGTATTGTAAGGAAGCATGTCTTTATGTCTAGCAAAATTCACCAATATCCTACAATGTGCACCACTGTGATAAATTTCATGCAGTTTGTTTCTGTCTGCTCCAGTTTTGCTCTCATTCTCATTGGCGTACTATTGCCCGATTTCACCAAGAACAACTCTTTCCTGACAGATGATTGATTACGGATTGGGAGAATTTTTTGCCCCATCCTTTTGTTCAGGTGATCTTAGCATGTAATGGGGGGGGGGGGGGATTAGATAGCTGTCAGGCGAATGAGCATTTCCCATACTATCTTTTCTTTTTTTACTGTGTCTTTTTGTTTTTTTGTAAGTTTTTGTACTGTATATACAGTATGTAATACTGCAAAAAACCTTACAAAATATATAAGAAATGATAAAACACCTTGCTTATTTAAAGAAGTTAAGGGCTAACCTAGAATTACTTTTTGTATCGTAATTAGGGATGAGCGAACTTTTGAAAAGTTCGGTTCGCTTCGCTTCGGCGAACTTTCTTGAATTTCGGATTCGTACGAACCGAACCTAAAACGAACCTTGCTATAACGGCTGAATAATTGCTTCTACAATAATGGGAGTCTGATAGGGTATAGTTTCGTTTACTTGCAGTTGCTATTACAATGAAAAAAGTGGAAAAAATTCAAGTGACTTCAACAATGGCGACGCAATATATGCATATTTGAGAATTTACACTAATGCGTATGCTAATGCGAACATTCCCGCACAAATAACGAACATACAGTGTAACGTTGTCAAAGGTACGCTACTTAACTGAATATGTACGCATTAGCGTACTCATACACTGCGTCTGCGAACATTCCTACTCAAGTAACGAACATACAGTGTAGCGTTGTCAATTGTACGCTACTTAACTGAATATGTACGCATTAGCGTACGCATACACTGCGTCTGCGAACATTCCTACTCAAGTAACGAACATACAGTGTAGCGTTGTCAAAGGTACGCTACTTAACTGAATATGTACGCATTAGCGTACTCATACACTGCGTCTGCGAACATTCCTACTCAAGTAACGAACATACAGTCTAGCGTTGTCAAAGGTAGGCTACTTAACTGAATATGTACGCATTAGCGTCACGAACAGGATGAGTCTGAAGTGCCTGTACCGTTAAGGCCACAGCTCAACCATCCCTAAAACAGACTTTAAACTAATAGCCTTTTATCTACAAGGCCAAAGAATTAGTCAGAAAACCTGACAGATGTCTACTGAAAAATGACTTTAACACAGTTGCTGCGGTGCAGACGGCGCAAAACGCTGCGCGCCGGCACCAGAAGAGTTAACAACACCATTTTCTCACTAGTGGCGCAGCTTCTTCATGCTGAAGCAAAGAAACCGTCCCCTCAAGAGCGGGAAAACCATTGCACGGCCCCCTGTAGTGCGGGAAAATCCAATCCAGCCCGCCAGGAACTTGCTGGGGGGAGCATTGAGAGCGAAGACTCCACCCCCTTAGCTCCTCCCTCATCTCCGGTGTATGCAAAGAAAGAGAGAGACAACAACATGGCGTCCTGTCAGCGCGGCCCTAGTTGGGGGGATATGGTCTGGGGCACCGACCCATATGTGCCTACACCTAGACCAGCGGAGGTTCGCCTGGACCAAGTTATCCGCAAGGCACAGCTGGTGCCGAACCCCAAAGTGCATCATCTACTGGTGATAGCAGCTGGAGATCCTGCAAGCGAGGCCGCACACGTGGTCCCGAAGATGGACGCAACCAGCGGTGCACTCAGGAAGCCACCATACGTCCGGGCCAAAGTCCGAGTCGAAACGGCCGGGCCTGCGGAGGAAGTCCACAACCGAGTGGCCGGAGTCCCCACCTCGCCTAAGCCCCGACATAACGACCTCCGACAGAACCCCATCGTTCCTGCTGTTACTACCCTGTGGGACTATAAAAGGGTTGTAGAAGAGTGGGTGGTCAAGGTGCTGGAACATCCCCGACGTGGTGACCCGAAAGGCGCACCGGGACTGTGCTTTGGTTTAGCGTGGACCGTGGCGTGGGGTTCATCACAGACGAGGAGTCCGCTGAGGAGCTCTACGTTAATCGTCGCTCCGTGAAGAGGCCGTACCTCCCTCCAGCACAACACAACCTCCATGCGGGCGACTTTGTAGAATTCACACCTATGAAGAGCCTACAAGGCCCCTTTGCCACCAGGGTGAAGGTCATCACCAGACCACCGAGGCCGGAGGCACCTCAAGAGGTATGGGAAGATCACTCCGCGACCGCCACCCTTACTCACCGTCCACGAGAGGATGAAGCGGGAGACAGCCCGGGGTAGGCCTCTGGCCGAGCCTCTACAACCCGAGGTTCGGTCGCCAGTGGGCCTGGCAGGAGCATCCGGGCTTTACAGGGTCCGTTCCAAAATGGCTACCACAGTCACCAGTGTGACCACTGGGACCCTGCCCCGACCAGTGCCACATCTATCTTTAAGAGGACGCTGGGGAATGGCCGCTGCCTACCGTGAGGCCTATCAGAGGCAGGAGCGCCCTCTTATGTCGTTCAGCTCCAGCAGCGACGAGGAGGATGTGCCGGCTTTCCACTAAGGGGAGCCCACACTCAAGTACTCTCAAAGAACTGCAGGACTAATGGGAGCCACCCCGTGGACTGAGCCCTGACTGGTGAGAACCTGTTGGCTATGTTTTAATTTGTTGTATTGCCCGTGTTTTAAGTCTCCACCATGATGGACACGTGTGGCTGGACTCCCCCCATCTGCAATAATCCAAGTTGCGCCATGTTTGCGCACCACATCCTTTTTCCCCCCTTTTCAGGTTGTTGGGAAATCACTTTTAAAAGGGTTTGTCAAGAAACCTTTTCAGCTATTTATAACCTATTTTATTACCCATGTGGATTACAAATTTCAATTGAATTTGGGACTTTGTTCCAGTCTCAAGCCAAAGAAGAAGAAAAGATGGACTTGAATGTAACCACAGATATCCTATATTATGCCTTTAATATATTTGCACTTAAATTTGCACTAATATTTTACCTTTCAGCAACGATCAAGAATATTGCCCATTGTGTGTGTTTCTTTGCAGGTGCCACAATGTGTCCTCCAATGCACTTTAATGTATGGTCATGCACTTAGCCAGATAGTTAGCACCTTACTTGTCTCTACCTCAGATATATATGCTGCCTCTGAGGGCGTTTCACACTAACGGTTCATGGTAGCCAGGTGTCAGAGCCACAAGCAGTTTTCTCTTATTCCTTCAGGGTTATCCTCGCTGCTATAGATGTGTCTTATATGTGTCAGGAGAGAATAGTCTCTCACTGGAACTCTGGCAGGACAGGTAGATTCCTCCTCCTAGTTCACTATGTCCTGAGGCCTTGAGCACCGCCTCCAGGAAAAAAATAACTTGCAGCTACTGATAGACATCAAGGTGACAAAGCGTAAAGCATTATCAGGCTTTGGTGCTTGGAAGGGATTACAGAATGAAGCCACCCTTCCGTTTGCGGGCTTATCATTTCACAATGGTGGGATTACAGAGTGAAGACACCCCCATGCTTTCTTTGGTATTCGTGGCCAGAATATTCAGAGTCAGTCAGAAATGGTTGCTTAGTGCAGTTTACATAGGTTGTTCGTCTGCTGCGAGGGGATAACAGAGATCGGACAACCTACTCACAAGGCAGGAACGTACCAGCATAGTAGCGCAATAGTCTATATGTGTATGTAATGTCATTTATATGTATCTGGTGGACCAGCAGGTGTCAGTAAATACTATGGCAGATTCAGATGTAGTTTTACCAGAATGGTACGGTCCTTAGTCCATTCTGACCCCCTCTGCTGGAGAGAAGTTAAGTTCTTCCAACTTCCTGCGGTGAGGAGGAAATGACAGTTTAGTCAGGGAGTTGTCCCCTGTACCCTGATTGGGGAGGACATGTGCAGGACAGCAGAGCACCTTCAGCTCTGCTGTACCCTAAAGACAGACTAATATAGTCAGCAATAAGGCACACCAATACTCTCAAGGGAAGCCAGACTTAAGAGGTAACCTCAGCTTAGAACAGGAAGCCTGAAACTTGAATTTCCAAGCATCTGCCAAGTATAAGCAATAAGCTGCACTTGCTGGACACCAAGCTGAAGGATGAACTGAGTTATTTGCATTCAAAGTTAAGTCAATAAAACTACGTTGGACCATTCCCAAAAGTCTGCGCATCATTCCCATCTGACGACCCTCAATTATTAATACTAGTAATTTTCTGCAGCCGGAGCCACCGCCTGGGGCCTGTTCATCTCACGAGGTAGGAACACCGTGACAATCCCACCAAAGACTTAAGTGGCCTAAATACCCCTTGGCACTCCTACCCCTGGGACATAAAGGAAAATCACCTTAGAGGGCCCTGGAGGGGGAAAGGGTCGCCCCCGTAGCAACCACGGCACCCCGGGCACTGCAACTGCCGAGACTGAACTCTCTAAACCCCCCACCAAACCACCCTCGCAGCCGGCCAATAAAACACACAACACCTTAAGTTGGGTAAGGGTCGGTCACAGCTTTATTTTCTTATATTATTCCAAAACTTCAACTTGTTGACCATAAACACCATAACCCGGAGTATTGAAGCGCTATGCCCCACAGCGTTCTGTGGGCAAGTCTGCCTTCTTCTCCGTCTGAAATCGTCAACCGACCTCTGCTGTGACTTGTAATGTAAAACACTGAAACAAACCAGAAATGAATCAGAAAAAGTAAAGAAAACGATGAAATAATGGGGAAGGGAGGGTGGGAAGCTTTCAGTGAAGATGCTGGAGAAAGAGGCCGTCCCCCTATCAGGGCCATCCTTTTAACCCCTTAGCCGCTACCACCACCTCAGCCAACCAGGACGCAGGGGTGTTGGTTAAAAGAAACACCCTCTCGCTGGTAATTAGAAACAGTGTCCACAAGAGAAACACCCCCGCGGGCAGAACCATTTTTTCCCCTTGCTGCAGGCTGAGTTTATTAACCCTTTAATGCACCACCGCTCGTCAGTCATAGACGCCTTCACTTAGGCACCTCGGCGTCTGCTAAATTAAAAAGTGTAATTGGTGGAACTTCTGTCTTCAAAATAGAATCTAAATTTATGCTTTATCTTTTGTAGCTCAGCACAGGACAGTCAACGTTAAAAAAAACCCTCTAACATTACAGCTAGTCTAGTAGGATACGGATACGGTGAAATAGACAGACAACCTCACCCACAGAATCCATGAGGTGAAGAAAGGACATTTAAAAAGGCACAGATTCAAGAAGGCTTTATGCCAGTTCCATTATCCAAAAATACGTGTCCAATTTTCATGAAATGGACACCTCACAGGCACTCGCTTTACAAATTGACGCAACTACTCTGGTGTCAAACCTGTTGAATCTGGGCCTATGGCTGTTGTCAAGACATATATATATATATATATATATATATATATATATATATATATATCTTTGATACACCAGTTTGATGTCCTAACCGAGTGCAGCGCCCAACCCAATGGATGTATGCTTTTGTTTTTTTTAAGTGCTGTCACCAGCTGGCTTAAAGGATAAGTCCGGGCAATTTATAAGGCCCCATTCACACGACCGTAAGTGAATGGGGCCGTATCTATCCGCAAAATTGCGGATATATACAGCCCCATTCACTTCTATGGGGCCGGGAGCGGCGGCAGGGAGCTAGCTCCATGCCGCGGCTCCTATGAAGAAAGTACTATAGTTGTCCGTGCGCATGGACAACTATAGGCATTTTTAATGGGGCCGCCCGGCGTGTGTTCCGGGCGGCCCATTGAAAATGCCTATAGTTGTCCATGCGCACAGACAACTATAGCACTTTCTTAATAGGAGCCGCGGCATGGAGCTAGCTCCCTGCCGCCGCTCCCGGCCCCATAGAAGTGAATGGGGCTGTATCTATCCTCAATTTTGCGGATAGATACGGCCCCATTCACTTACGGTCGTGTGAATGGGGCCTAAGTTTCTGGGTCAAGTAAGGGCACAGAAAGTAATTAATTGCCTGGACTTATCTTTTAAAGTGGGTAGGGGAAAAACCCCTGATGGGGTATGGAAGTGACCTTCCCGCCCTCTCTTTGGTCACTCCCAAAAAACCTCACCCTATGGGTACCTTCACATGTGGCTGCGGGTCTGCTATGTAAAATCCACAGGGCATTTTTATACCGTTCACCAAACGGCGTTAAGTACTATGGTGCCGTCCGGACATACGCAGTTCTGCGCTGAACTGGGTATTTGCGTCCAGCCCCATAGTACTGAAGGTGGCATAAAATCAGCCAACGATGCGCTGTGGATTTTAGGCAGCAGAGAACCCCAAAAAAGCATCCCATTGTAAAGGCACCCGTAAATAAGGCAAGTTAACCTGCCTTTCAGCAACTGTTTGTTGCTGTAACTAACTGTGGAGGTTTTTTATATCACAGCTGAAGGACAGCAGCCTCCGTGATATATACCCCATAGACAGCCTTATTCCACGTGTGACTGCATGAGAGGCGTGAAATCATTCGCACAGAGAAGAACCCCATCGGGATTTGCGGTGCGAGATTTTACTACTCTCATGATATCAACAAAATACCTCAAGAACAGTTAGTACCCGCTCACAAAACGGTGAGTAGTGTTCCTTGGCACGGGTGCCAGGGATAGAACCCCACGGCTATAGTTCACAAAAGGTGAAATCCCCACTTTGTGAAGCATAGTCGTGGGGATTATTTTAGGGATGGTACTGTTCTTGGGGTATGGGTTGGACGGTGCACCGGTGTGAGGCATTAAGCTGGTGTGGAGATGTTAAATGGCCAACACACCATGGGCATTAAATTTGGAGATGGGGTTCTGTTTATTTAAATGTATCAGAATGAAGTAGGGAATTTTTAAGGTGATTTTTTTTTAATTTGGGGTCTAAGGGGGGAACATTACTTAATAAGTTAAATTAAGGATTTTTACGTTGGGCACATATTTGGAATCTTAAGGTCATTTTCTTGGACACACGGATTGCCATGCAAGACGGGTGACTGATGACTTAGTCATTCACATCAGGCAGGGGGGTGGTATAATCCGATGTAATCCAGGCACGATTCATCTTTATAAAAGTCAGCATCTCAACACTGTGGCAAGAGAGCCTCGTTCTTTGCGGTGTTACGATGTTACCCGCCACACTGAACACCCTCTCTGACGCGACACTACTGGCTGGGCAGGACAGCAGAGCCAAAGAAAACTCTGCCAGTTGAGGCCAAATGTCCAGTTTCTCTGCCCAGTACTGCACGGGGTCGGTGACACTTTGGGGCAGGGTACAATCCAGGTAGGCAGTGACCTGGTGGGTGAGCTCATGCTGGTCCACGCCATGAGTCCGGTGTTGTGTCCCCTCTTCAGCAGCTGGCTGCATGAAATCGCTCATCAGCGATTGGAGGCTGTAACGACTTCTCACGCCTCCACTAGTGGTGGTGGTAGTGGAGCGCGCTGGTTCCCCCCGAGCGGATGTTGTCTGGGAACCTGGCTGGTCTCGATGGTAAGTAGAGACCAGCTGTCTGGTGAGTAGGTCCGGTAGTACCCCAGTTTTGCCTCCCTCTCTGATGGCGGAAAAAATTCAGCCATTTTGCGGCGGAAGCGAGGGTCCACCAGGGTGGCCAGCCAGTATTGGTCCCTCTGGCGGATGTCCACAATCCGGCTGTCACTCCTCAGACACTCCCGCAGGCACCTTCCCATCTGCACCAAGGACAATGAGCGCCTCTCCTCTCCACTGTCCTCGTATAGTTCCAGGGTCTGCTGGGGTCTTCCTCCGCTTCCTCTACCACCTCATCCTCCATCTCCTCCTGTGATTGAGAGGCAGAGAAGCCAGGTGGCGGTGTGTGGAATGGCTGGGCATGGACATCTTCCTCCTCCTCACCCTCCATCTGCACTTCATCCATCTCTGGGCTCAAGGCGATGTTCAGCCTTGGAGTGGTGGCCTGGGAATCCTCGCTGATGATGGTTTTCAGCGCACTTTCCAGAACATGGACGAGTGGGATGATGTCGTTGATCCCATAGTCATTCCTGCTCACAAACAAAGTCGCGTCCTCAAAAGGGATCAACAATTGGCAGACTTCACGCATCATCTGCCAGTGTGTGACTTGGAAGTCGCAGTGTGGCGTGAAGCTGCCTGATTGCCCCATGAGGTAGTCTGTAACGGCTGACCTTTGCTCGTACAGGCGGGGAGGGCAGAATTCCAGCGTGTTGGCACGTCGCAGATTAGCCGATGTTGGGGCAGACTGCGCTGTCTCTGGATCCTGAGCAGGGTGTTCCTTGCAGTGTAGGAGTGGCTGAAGTGTTTGCACACTCTGCGTGACATCCTCATAAGGTCTTGTAGTGCAGGAAATGATCGAAGAAACCTGTGCACTATGAGGTTTATCACATGTGCCATACAAGGTGTATGACTCAGCCCTCCCTGCTGCACTGCAGAGACAATGTTCCTCCCATTGTCTGCTACCACACTTCCCACCGTTAGTTGACGTGGGGTCAGCCATTGATCTACCTCCTCCCTGATGGTCCGGAGGAGCTCCTGCCCACTGTGTCTCCTTTCACCCAAATGGAGGACAGCCTGAGAGCGCCGGGCCTGACATCGGTGGTAAGACACCGGGGCAGGTTGGACTGCAGTAGAAGCGGCGGATGTTTGCAAGGTGGTGGAGGCAGAACTTCTGCTTCCCGCTGCTGGCCCCCTAAAGCACCGTGGAGGTGACAGTGGCAAGAATGGGCCAACTTCCTGATGGTCTTCTGGGAGGATGTTGACCCAATGGGCAGTAACAGACATGTACTGCCCTTGCCCATAATTTGAGGACCAGACATCAGCACTCAGGTGCACACTCTTGGACACCGAGAGTCCCAATGAGTCGCCCACCTTTTTCTGCACATAACTGTGCAGTGATGGGACAGCTTTTCCAGAGATGTAGTGGCGGCTGGGGACTCGCCATCTGGGGTGCGCACATGCCATGAAATCCCTGAAAGGCTGGGAGTCCACGAGGTTGAAGGGCAGGGACTGAAGCACCAGCAGCTTAATCAGGTGTCCGGTCAGTTTCTGGGCCATGGGATGGCTGCTGGAATACACCTGACGTCTGCCCATGGACTCAGTCAGGGATTGCTGCCTCATTAGCGGTGTACATGGCAGTGACACTGTGCTGCTGCTGGCAACTGAGGCTGACGAGCCCTGAGTTCCAGTGAGAGGATGCTGCATGATGGGATCTGCAGTGTATGGTGCATCCTGACAGGAGGTGGTATTGGGGTCACGGTTCTTCCAGGCCTGTTGGTGTTGCCTTTCCATATGCTTTCGCATGGATGTTGTCCCGAGATTATCACCCCTACCACGACTGACCCTCTCATTGCACAGCAGGCACAAAGCGATATGCTTATCTGTCCCCAGGCGGAAGAACTGCCAGACGACTGAGGACCGTGGTTTGCTGACAGCCACGGGGGGTCTTGCTGGCTGTTGACTGCCACTGCTGCCTGAGGGTGCCCTCTCAGGACCAAGGCTTTGAGAGGGTGATCTCTGCCTGGTAGCTTCTCTTCTACCCCTCCCTCTTGTGCCTCGGTTGCTTGCAACAGTGGGATGTTGCTGCGTCGGTGGCACCTCTATTTCTCCACCGATGATGCTGAGGATAATGCTGCTTGAGGGCGCCACGTCCGATCAGCGACATCATCATCAAAGTCAGGACCACTGCTACTTTCCTCCGGTGGCTGGGACAGGATATCAGGTGTGGCACTGGATGCCCCTCCCTGGCTCTGTTGACTGCTTACAGCCAACACCTCCTCTGGAGTCTCAGTACGTTCCACCCGCTGACTTTTAATGCGTACGCTAATGCGTGTACACATTAGTGAACATTCTCAAATATGCGTATATTTAGGGTATGGAATATGGCATATTCCATACCCTAAATATACGCATAGTTGAGAATGTTCGCTAATGTGTACGTATTTTATGAATTCATACTGCATTAGCGTACATTCTCAATAAATATGCGTATATTTTGCGTCGCCGTTACTTTAACCAGATTCGTTACGAACTTTCTCAAAATTCGGTTCGGTGACGAACCGAACTTTTGGGAAAGTTCGTAACGAATCTGGTTCGTTACGGTTCAGTTCGCTCATCCCTAATCGTAATGTAGACTTAGAGACCCTACCTTAGGCTTATTTTTACTTGCATGCAAACTCAGCTAAAAAAAGTTAGGATAAACTTCTTCTATAATATTTTTAAAAAGATCTTGCCAATAGAAAATATTGGAAATATCAAGATAATGAGTGCCTTATTCAGTAAAGCCTACAACACTCAGCGTCTAGACACAAAACTCTATTGTTCTCATCTGCTCTTTTCAATATCCATGTCTCTGCTCATTACTACTTCTCTATACTGTATCTGTATTATACTTGCCTCTTTATTATCACCTTTCCATGCTTTTTCTATTACTCTTACCTACAGTTCTATATGCATCTACCTAATTTATATACAAGTGCATCTCAATAAATTAGAATATCATCAAAAAGTTGTTTCTTATTTAGTAATTCAGTTCAAAATGTGAAACACGTATATTATATAGTCATTACCAATAGAGTGAACTTTTTCAAGTGTTTATTTCTGTTAATGTTGATGATTATGGCTTACAGACAAGGAATCCCAAAATTCATTATCTCAGAAAATTAGAATAATTAACCCAAAACACCTGCAAAGACTTCCTAAGCCTTGAAAAAGGTTCCTTAGTCTGGTTCAGTAGGTGACAAAATCAAGGGGAAGACTGCAGTCCAGAAGGCTGTCATTGACACACTCCACAAGGAGGGTAAGCCACAAAAGGTCATTGCTAAAGAAGCTGGCTGTTCACAGAGTGCTGTATCAAACCAAATTAATGGAAAGTTGAGTGGAAGGAAAAAGGGTGGTAGAAAAAGGTGCACAAGCAACAGGGAGAACCGCAGCCTTGATAGGATTGTTAAGAAAAGGCCTTTCCTAAATTTGGGGGAGATTCACAAGGAGTGGACTGCTGCCTGAGTCAGTGCTTCAAGAGCCACCACACACAGACGTATCCAGGAAATGGGCTACAAGTGTCACATTCCATGTGTCAAGCCACTCATGACAATAAACAACGCCAGAAGCATCTTACCTGGGCCAAGGAGAAAAAGAACTGGACTGTTCTCAGTGGTCAAAGCAAATTTGTAAATCACTTAAATGAAAAAATCTGCCTGCATCTACCTGAAAAAAGCTGTAAAATCATGGCCAATAGGGAACTAACTTCAACCTAATTTGGAGCCCACTGCCTGTTGTCAGGCAAGATCCATCACAAAAGATGAGACACAAAAGATGGTTTACAGAAACTGGGGGCATGTCAGAGCTAGCTGAGCTCCAGAGTCGGATAGAAAAACTGCTTCTACACAGCTTCTGAACATCAGTGGAGCCTCCTGAGCTCCAGAGCTGAAAAGAAACATAGTTGGAAGTTACTGCAGTTCAACAGAGGGAAGATGTCCCCTGCTTCTGAGAGAAATGCATCTACCTGTGTAGCTGAAGCAGGGTATAATAAGTCCATAGAAGACCTGTTCCTTCACAATTATGATTGTACAAAGACACACAGCAATTATGCAAACTTTTTTTGAAAACTCAGGTACTTTACGCTATAAATTGTCCAGTATTTCTTTATACTTTGATTGCGTGCTACACAACTGCTGGCTACATATTCCAATCTCCTAATACCATGGAGAACTAGTGGTGTCTTATTGGAAGTGTTCTCTGGGATTTACATATTGATGACCTATCCTCAGAGTAGTTCATCAATATGATATTGGTATGGGTCCATCTCCTGGTACCCTGCCGATCAGCTTTACTAAGAGGCCTTGATGCTCCATGAGGGGTTCGGCCTCTTCCTAGGCCATGTAACATCACATTAATCGATAACATGTTCTAGGTGCAGCTCAGGTCTATTCAAGTGAATTGGACTGAGCTGCAATACCAAGCACACTGTGCTGTGCTTAGTAAGCTGTGAGGAGGCATTGAGGCTCACAGCTCCTCAAACAGCTGATCGGAGGAAGTGCTAGGAATTGGACCCACGTCAATATCATATTGTTGACCTATCCTGAGGATCATCAATATGTAAATACCAGAGAACACCTTCAATAAGACAGCACTAGTTCTTCAGGCTATTGAGACTGGATTATGTAGCAGTAGTCTGAAGTTGTGTAACACCCCGCCGATCTCATAATGATGACATATCTTCAGGATAGGTTATCAATATGTAAATCCTGGAAACCCCTTTAGTATACAATAAAAGCATTAATAATAATTATAATATTTCCAGTGCATCAATGCTCTCAATTAGATGTACCTTCTGCCAATACAATGAACTGGTGTCCACGCCCTCACAAGTAGATTAATTAGTAGGGACACTGGTGGGGGTCAACAGAGTAACAGTTATTTTTCCATTCATTAACCAGATCATTGGGGATGATCTGAGTATGAGGTGGTGGAACATTTCTCTGTCAAAACATATTAAGGACCATACTCTGAAGATAAGAAAAAGCTAATTATGCTGTTAAGGAAGCAATTAAATGAGAGAGAACAAGCTGGAGTGGGTAGCAACATTTTATAGATTAAAACAATGGGGATATTTTAAAAGGCAATTAAAAAGTGGGCTAGCGGTACTATGATAAGCTGTTACCCACAGGGATCATTTCATTGATGATAACCCAACTCTTAAGTTCCAGCAACACAGTTAGGAGCCTGAGCAATTTATCTTATATTTTATTCTGAGAAGAAATAATGAAGGTGCTTAATAGGTTGGGTATTTTAATCAAATTGTTTAAACCTGTAAATGTAATTCTGTGAATTACAGATTAAATAATGGACTTTTATTAAATACTATTAAAATTATGTTCTTTATAGAGATGAGTGAATCATTCAAAAAATTATTTGCCGAACATTTGCCGAAGTTTTCCTAAGATTCGTATATTCGACGAATAGTTTCGTTGTATTTGCGTACAAAATATACGTTATTATGTGCTATTAGCGAACATTTGCACACTAATAACGAACGTTCATTTTAAAAAATGTACGCAACTTCTTAGAAGACGTACGCAAATAGCGTACGAATACTCAGCGTACTATTGTCTACGCGATTTCGTAATATGCAGGCACGCACGATGAGAGGCTGCGGTGTGCACTCCTCAGAGGCAGAGCGAATATTCGAAAATGGCATCCAGGCGATCCTCATCATTTAGCTCTGAAGAGCTGAAATTCCTGATCCGGCTGATGGACAGAGAGGATTACGATGGCACACACCGCCATCCAAACCAGCATAAGAAGGAGGTGATCCAGCAGGTGATCCAAGGCCTGTGCCATCTTTTCCACACCGTGCGGACCCCGGGCCAGATCCAGCGGAAATGGTCCGATCTGAAATTCAAATGCCCAGAGTGGCTTAATGAGATCCGTGCAGAGATACGGGAGGGTGAGTAACAAAATATTTGATAAGTAAAAACATGTAAAAAAAATTGTGTACTGTATTGTATATATACCAGCAGTCACTGCCAATAATGAAAAAAAGTATAGAAGGACAACGTGGTCGTGCGTTGCAGTAATTTTGTTTCATGCTAGGCAACGCCTCTAACTCTCAACCCAAACAACTTAAGTGAAGGTATTCTAGTCATTATTGTTAATGGTGCTGGCCGTTCTCCCGTTTGTGTCAGAAAGAAAGTACCCTTATATGCCCCTTCATAGTTAGCACTTCCTCCTCCTGCACACAGACTCAAAGACGTGCCCATGCTGCAGCTACTGTCAGTGGGCGACATCCAAAGTATTCCTACCGCACTGTGTTAACGATATAAAGAAAGTTATTGCGACGATAACGTTATCTATTGCCATAAATACCTTTTTAGAAGAAAAAAATATGATATGGCCCCCCTCTCACACCCATAATATCTTAATAGTAGTATGTGCTAGTATTAAAAAGAGTCATCATCTAACAATTGTGTACATTTTTATGTTGCAGAGCAGCGTCAACGACCGCGTCACCACCGTCGAGGCAGGACGGCCCTTGAAGTACCTGCAGCCTCTAGTAAGTGTAAAACATATTTAATTTATTTTTCATCCAAGCTACGTGGGAGTGCAGCTGCAGTAAGAGCACTAGTGGTTAGGAACGGGATTCTCCAGCCCCAAACTATTCCCATGTAGCTACAACTGTTCATTAGAGTTGAATGTAAGGCTACTTCTACACTAGCGGCAGCCTTGATCCAGCTGGTGAAGGGTCCCTCCGGATCCGTGCTGCCGCAGGTACACGTGTGGGGCCGGAACCACGCTCCGGCCCAAATTCACTGTAATGGGGGTGGGCCGCCAATCCGGCCACAGCACGTTAACCCCTGCTGAGAGGCAGCCGGAGCGAAAATACAACATGTAACTGTTATGTTTTCGCTCCTAAGTTGCCTTAAGCCATTATTTCATGATTTTTGACAGCTGCTACACCACAGAGGAACCGCTCTCACCGTCCTCCACCCCAGCGAGAGAGGACCCCACCTGCCCCTCCAACACCACCAGCCCAGCTACCAGAGGTAGAAGGTAGGTAAAAAAAAAAGTGTAATGGTTGGACCTTCTGTCTTCAAAATATGAGCTAAATATATGTTTTATCTTTGGTAGCTCCAACCGACAGGGAGCAGTTTTCCCCTGGACCATGGGAAGACCACGCCGTATGGGTGTCCAGTAAGTACTACAAAAGGCTCAGTCTGTACAGAATACATGTCACAGAATAAGTTGCTCCAGTACATTAAAGTTTTGATTTTTTTTTGTGGGACAACCACTGTAACTCGATCATACAAACTAAGTACATAACTGTTTCCACCCCTACAGACATCCCCACTCATCACCCTCATTACAATCCTCCTCCTCTTTCCCCTCCTCTAACTGAAGATCCTCATCCTCCTCCTGCTCCACAAGGGAACTTTGGCGTTGGGGCTCCCCTACAGTGACAGCATGGCGGCCGGTAGACAAATGACCAGGATTTCCTTCCCCCATTGCCCCCTGCTGCATGAGCGTGAGTGTCTTTTCCAGCACAAATATTATTGAAATTACGTCGTTCACACTGTAGCTGTACCGGCTGACTAATCTGGTGGCTTCTTCTAAGGGCCTTAGAACAGTGCAGGCATCTCGGACCAGCCTCCACTGCCGGAAATCAAAGCCGCACCTGCTCCTTATGCTGGAAGATTCTGGCTGCTGCTGGACAAAATCGTCCACTGCTCTACGCTGCTCTAGGAGTCGCTGCAACATATGAAGAGTGGAATTCCACCGGGTCACCACGTCACCTATTAAGCGGTGGGGCGGAAGACTGTTTTGACGCTGCAGTTCCACCAGAGCGTGGCGAGATACATATGAATGGCTGAAATGAGTGCAAAGCTTACGCAACTTTGCCAGCACTGTGCGCAAGCCAGTGAATGTTTTTAGAAATCTTTGCACCACTAGATTTAGGACATGTGCCATACAGGGAGCATGCGAGAATTGACCCAGGTTCAGCGCTGCCACTATATTTGTCCCATTGTCACTCACTACCTTGCCCACTTCCAGCTGCCGTGGAGTCAGCCAGCGCGCTATTTGCTGCTTCATGTAATGCAGCAAGTGCTGGCCTGTGTGGCTGCTACTGCCAAGACAAACTAAGTCTAACACTGCATGGCAGCGTTTCACCTGGCACATGTGATATGAAGGAGCGGGGGGTAACTCGCTGCCCTGACGCTCCAGCAGGCGAACTGCCCGTGGAGGTGGAAGTGGATAGTTGTTGGGTGGTCTGCTGCAATCCTGGCTGGAAAGCACGTGGAGGTGCCAACAGCAATTGACCGGGTTGCTGGGGGGTTCCTGCCTCGCTGCCACTAAATACATTCAGCCAGTGGGCAGTAAAGGACATGTATTGCCCCTGGCCGTAAGCACTGCTCCAGGTGTTCACTGTGACGTGCACCGTGCTGCAGAGAGACAGCTGCAGGGAGCGTCCAATATTGTCAGCCACGTGGGAGTAAAGGGCGGGGATAGCTTTGTTGGAGAAGTAATGCCGGCTAGGGACCTGCCAACGTGGCTGAGCGCAAGCCATTAGCTCCCTAGAAGCTGGGCAGTCAACCAGCTGGTACAGCAGAGACTGCACAGCCAGCAACTTTGTCAGGTGACCATTCAGTTTGCGCACTGACGGATTACTTGTGGCATAAAACTGCTTCCTGGCCACGCACTTGGCAATGGACGGCTGCCGAATGAGAGGAGGTGGAGAAATGCACTCACTGGCCGACGATGAGGTGGATGTACTAGTTACACACCGGGATGCGGGCTGAGCTATGGCCCTGGATGCGGCCTGCCTGACAGAAGGGACCCTGGGAGAAGTAACTAGCTCTTTAGTATTAATGGGCTGCTCTAAATTGCCAGCATGACGCCGTTTCAAATGGTTCCACAGAGCAGTGGTTTCAACATTTGTGGCTTTCCCACGGCTCAATTTCTGTTTACACACGTGCTATCCCCCGGCTGAACTGACAATTCCGGGCCGTCCAAACTCTGACTGCCCTCTAAGAAATCCTCAGGAAGGCTGTCCTCTATAACCGCTGGATTATAAGGTGGGCTTCGGTGGCTTTTTTTTTTTAGAAATTGCAGAAGGGTGTTAGGGGTTTGCTTGAGTGGAATGGTGGAGCAGGACGAGTCTGACCCCTGGCTACATATGGATACTGTATCAGCAGATCATCCGGCTGAGACTGAGATGAGCGTGCCGTGCACTCCACTACCTCATCTACTTTCTCCTCCACTACAATTTTGCGCCTCGGTGGGTTAGCCTGGTGGAACAACGGCCAAGTATTGCAAATACTACTAGTAGATGCTCCAGCTATAGGTCTTTTGGCACTGCTGCCCTGTGCCACCTTCTCCTTTTTTTTAAAGCTCAAAGTCTGGCTGGAACTGGACCCCTTTTGCTTATCCATTCCAGACATTTTTCAATTCACTCTGTGGCCCTGCAGCTGGTCTTTGTCCCTGTATCTCACTGTCTCTCCCTATCTCTCCCTGTCTCTCTCTCCCTGCTTGATTAAATACTAGCCCTGAACTGACCCTGCAGTATCCTTGATATCTGTAATATGGATTCCCAGAGCAATTACACCCCAATTTTCACAAAACAGGTCTCAGAGTCTCAGTGCTTCTGCTCGTCTCAGCAGTCGCAGCAGAAGTGATGCGTCACTGGCTTACCGAGCCTGAGCCAATCAGAGCAAGCCCTGCCCATTAGGTTAGGTGACCGCTTTCTTCCCGGGCTTTTGCGCACGATAAACGAACTAACAGTAAAAGTTCGCTAATGAATTGAAATCTTACGCAACAGCGTATACAGAAACTTATACGTAGCAATAGTGTATAATTTATAGGACAAACTACGCAGCGAATGCGTACATAGCCAAAGCGAATCACCTAATATTTGGATTCGCAGCTAAAAAAATCCCAAGATTCGATACGAATCAACGAATCGACTAATTGATTCGCTCATCTCTAGTTCTTTATATTATTAAGTTCTTTATATTAAATCAGAAACCAAGAAATCTTTCTAACATCATCCGGATGTAGCAGTGCCAAATTTTTCACAAACAGTTGAAAGAAAAAGTTAGTGATCCCATTGGAATTACCTGGATTTCTGCATTGATCACTAATAAAATGTGGTCATTATCTGTCACAATTATAGACAAACACAATCTAACTAAACTAATGACACACAAAGAGTTGTACCGTCCATGTATTTTAGTGATCACATTTAGTGATCATTGAGTAAACTTCCACAGTACAGGGAGAAAAAGTAAGTGAACCCTGAATTTAATATCCTGTAGATCCCCTTTAGCAGCAATGACTTCCATCAAATATTTCCTGTAGCTGCAAATAAGATTTACACAATGATGAGGAGGAATTTTGAACCATTCCTTCCTGTAACTGTGTGTTTCAGGTTATCAAGATTTCTGGGATGCCTTGTGTGCACAGCCCTCTTTTTGCCATGCGTTCTACAGGGTTGAAGGGATTCTCTGAGAATTATTCCTAATGGCTGTTAGCAACCTATCATAGAATATGTAAAGGATGTCTTTTTTCCAGTTGCAAAGCTACAAGGCCAGAGGAAATGCGGCCTTGCTTCACTACACTGCATTCCTGCGCCTGCATTATAATGGTGAATGTTACAGTCAGGCTACTCAGCTTGACAGTATATCTTGCACAGGACCACTCCCATTACTAACCATTGTACAGCAGGAACTCTGCTCTACAACAGATAGTAATAAAGACATCCTGTATGCAATATGTCATCTTGCCTAAGCAACCTGACAAGTAAGGTTAGCAGGATTGCATCCCTTCTCCCCATTCCTGTCAGACTGCTCAGCCATGAAGTCATACATGGGATTGAATCATCACTATATATTATAGAGCAGAGTTAGGGGTGTAGATATAGATAATGCAGAGGTAGCTATCAGGAGCCTGAGGGGGCCCAAAGACCCCACTAGAACATACTGAGATACTATATAAAGCATATGGTAGTTGGGGGGCCCTGTTATAGATTTTACACTGGGGACTAGGATCTTCAAGTTATGCCCCTGAGAAGACTTCCTGCTCTACAACAGATAGTAACTGAGCAATCCTGTGTGAAATACTGTATGCTGCCATGGCTGAGCAGCCCGACAGCAACACTAACCACTGTATAATATAGTTGAAGTCAGCACACCAACGTCTTTATTTGAATTATTACTTCTTTTATTTATTTCATTTCAACATCAGTAGTATGCAGTACAATGGTTTGGGCCCTTGCTGTGGGGTGCCCTTTATTAAACTGGTAGGTATAAATGAAAAAAAATGATATATCTTAGACACAATATTACAAGATATTACAAAAACATGATTCTTATATATCAATGTACATGATTATAGCAATACAAAATTATTGATAATTAAGTGCATAATTGCAGAGACCAAGGACGGATTTCATATCTAGAAGAAACAAATGTCTAATCCATTGCTGGGAATATAACATGATTGGTAGTGGATGAATATTGGTAGGCATGATTTGCAGCGAGCAGTGTACATAGAAAAAATGACCAAGAAAGGGGACATGTAGGTTAACAAAAATAGCAACAAAAAAAAAAGCAATAAATATATTGTGTGACGGCAAAGGGGTACCTTCACGCAATATATTTTTGTTATACAGTATATATATTTTTTTTTTTGGGGGCTATTTTTGTTAACCTACATGCCCCCTTTCTTGATCACACAAAGGTATGAAAATTATTTTTCCTTTAGCACTGATTGAAAAGTTTGAGGCTACCACCAGGGTAAAATCTTATTATGAAAAAGCAGTGATTGAACAGTTTGAGGCTAGCAGCTAATCAGGGCACTTTTCTCTTGAAATGCTCAGTTTTCTTGTCCGTTTGGAAGGAGAACTGACTTACATGTGTCATTCAGAGAAGTGTAATATGGAGGCATTCAGTATTCCTTTCCTCTCTATCTCTGCCATTACTAGTACTTTTGATTCGGGTAGAATCAATATTATTACAATGCCTGACTCTGCATCTATTTATCTCTCCCTGCCTCTGCACTGTTCACTGTCTCTGACTTAACTGGTAAAATCCATACACAGAAGATCATACACAATCCATGTATGGCTATAGAGCAGGGAAGAGGAGGAGAAGGGCAAGCTGCTGAGGAAGACAGTGGGCAGAAAGAGACCAAATGCAGCTGTAGCAACTAGTGAGTGATTTATTTCATCCCAGAGCTAAATTATCAGGTGAAATATTTTCCAGCTGTGGGGTGAGATACTATAAATCACTCAATGCTGCAGCCACATTTAGTCTCTCTCTGGTTTCTGTCTGCTGTAGGCTGATCCTTCCTGTGTATGGACATCCATGAATGGATTTGATCTGTCAATTAACAGACAGTAATCAGTGCAGGGGGAAAGAAAAAAAAAACAGAAACAGACACTTTTCTTTAGTAAAATATATTACACTATTTTCACTGGTACAACTGAATAATGAAATTTAAAAAAAAAATGTTTTTAAAAAAAAAGGTATGATTTATCACAAGAGAGCTAAAGTCAGGTGTACACACGGCCTATAGTACTTCCTGTACCGGAAACACCACCCCACTTCCTCACCTCAACTCAAAACATCTTAATGGGTAAAGGCAGTGGCGTAGCGTTGGTTGCCAACACCACAGATAACACAGTGATAACTCTCTGAGTACAGGTAATGTAGTAGATGCCACCTGCAGTCCTATGTAACACCTTAGATAACACAGTAATAACTCTCTGAGTACAGATAATGTAGTTGTCACAACAGGAACACAGGGATAAGGTGCGCCCTGACTAATCCCCACCACTGTCCCTGCCTACTTGCCTCACCCTAGGCTAAAGGTCCTAGGGGTACAACTGGACGACAAATCCCTACTCTGTAAAAGTGAGGGATTGGGAATGGGAGCAACAGAAGACAAACACAGGCACGAACAAACACAATACGAATAGTCAGCAAGCAAAGTCAAACCGGGAGCGTACGTCAGGAGCCGAGGGAAAAAGCAGAATCGAAGTCGAGGTCACAAGCAATAGGTCTGGATACACGGTAAGGTCACAAGTCAAATAACGCACAGCACGATACCTGCAGTCCTGTGTAACACCACAGATAACACAGTAATAACTCTCTGAGTACAGACAATGTAGTAGATGTCACCTGCAGTCCTATGTAACACCACAGATAATACTGTGATAACTCTCTGAGTACAGATAATGTAGTAGATGTCCTCTGCAGTCCTATGTAACACCACAGATAACACAGTGATAACTCTCTGAGTACAGATAGTGTAGTAGATGGGTGTGATGCCACAGAATTCAGAACACACACAGTGTGACCTGAAGTCTGGGGCAAAATTCTATTTCCACCCCCAACCCTACCATGAAATAAATATGTGTTTGGACATTAAATACCTCACTACAAAATATACAGTAGAACACAGCACCACATACCTAATGCATCCAGTGACACCTCCTAGACTTTCCTCAACGTCTTCATTTGGAGATAGGACCGCCATGATACCTTCTTTCAGCCACGTCTCTCTGTACAGTCATGGCCAAAAGTTTTGAGAATGACACAAATATTATATTTTCACATGATCTGCTGCCCTCTGGTTTTTATGTGTGTTTGTCAAAGGTTTTTATCACATACAGAAATATAATTGCAATCATATTATGAGTAACAAAAGCTTATATTGACAGTTAGAATGAGTTAATGCAGCAAGTCAATATTTGCAGTGTTGACCCTTCTTCTTCAGGACCTCTGCAATTCTCCCTGGCATGCTCTCAATCAACTTCTGGACCAAATCCTGACTGATAGCAGTCCATTCTTGCACAATCAATGCTTGCATTTTGTCAGAATTTGTAGGTTTTTGTTTGTCCACCCGTCTCTAGATGATTGACCACACGTTCTCAATGGGATTAAAATCTGGGGAGTTTCCAGGCCATGGACCCAAAATCTCTATGTTTTGTTCCCTGAGCCATTTAGTTATCACCTTTGCTTTATGGCAAGGTGCTCCATCATGCTGGAAAAGGCATTGTTGATCGCCAAACTGCTCTTGGACGGTTGGAAGAAGTTGCTCTCGGAGGACATTCTGGTACCATTCTTTATTCATGGCTGTGTTTTTAGGCAAGACTGTGAGAGAGCCGATTCCCTTGGCTGAGAAGCAACCCCACACATGAATGGTTGAATGAGACAAGACTGGTGGTAGCGCTCACCTCGTCTTCTCCGAATAAGCTGTTTTCCAGATGTCCCAAACAATCGAAAAGGGGATTCATCAGAGAAAATGACTTTACCCCAGTCCTCAGCAGTCCACTCCCTGTACCTTTTGCAGAATATCAGTCTGTCCCTGATGTTTTTTCTGGAGAGAAGTGGCTTCTTTGCTGCCCTCCTTGAGACCAGGCCTTGCTCCAAGAGTCTCCGCCTCACAGTGTGTGCAGATGCACTCACACCTGCCTGCTGCCATTCCTGAGCAAGCTCTGCACTGCTGGTAGCCCGATCCCGCAGCTGAAACACTTTTAAGAGACGGTCCTGGCGCTTGCTGGTCTTTCTTGGGCGCCCTGGAGCCTTTTTGGCAACAATGGAACCTCTCTCCTTGAAGTTCTTGATGATGCGATAGATTGTTGACTGAGGTGCAATCTTTCTAGCTGCGATACTCTTCCCTGTTAGGCCATTTTTGTGCAGTGCAATGATGACTGCACTTGTTTATTTAGAGATAACCATGGTTAACAGAAGAGAAACAATGATGCCAAGCACCAGCCTCCTTTTAAAGTGTCCAGTGGTGTCATTCTTACTTAATCATGACAGATTGATCTCCAGCCCTGTCCTCATCAACACCCACACCTGTGTTAATGGAGCAATCACTGAAACTATGTTAGCTGGTCCTTTTAAGGCAGGGCTGCAATGATGTTGAAATGTGTTTTGGGGGATAAAGTTCATTTTCTAGGCAAATATTGACTTTGCAAGTAATTGCTGTTAAGCTGATCACTCTTTATAACATTCTGGAGTATATGCAAATTGCCATTATAAAAACTGAAGCAGTAGACTTTGTAAAAATTAATATTTGTATCATTCTCAAAACTTTTGGCCATGACTGTAGAGTTTTATTATTAATAGTTATTATTATATATAATGACCCCCTCTGTATAATTAGTATATATAAATGCCCATTCTGTATTTTTATTATTATATAAAAAGGACCATTATATATCCTAATATTACAGAGGGGCCATTATATATCATAATTATACAGGGGGCCATTATATGTAATAATTATACAGAGGGGCCATTATATATAATAATTATACAGAGGGGCCATTATATATAATAATTATACAGGCAGTGGCTTAGCTATAGGGGTCGCAGCGGTCGCAGTTGCGACCGGGCCCCTAAGCAGAAGGCCCCCCTTGCCACTTGCAGAGCCGCCAGCCCTGCGCACAGTTGGGGTCGGCGGCGGGGCAGAGGGAGATGAGCGCTTCCATAGGCCTGAAGCCTATCAGAGGCCGGCTCAGGTGGCGCGACGACGTCGGCGCGCCGCCTGAGCCGTACAGCGCGGGACACAGGCCGGAAGAGGCCTGCATCACATCGCTGATGGAGGTAAGTATAAGTTTTTTTTTTTTATTGTTGCAATTCGGACCGGAGCTCTATTGGGGGCACTAGGGGCATTTTTACTGGCACTGGGGGCATTTTTACTGGCACTGGTGACATTTCTTACTGGCACATGGAGGCACTGGGGGCATTTCTTACTGGCACATGGGGGCACTGGGGGCATTTCTTACTGGCACATGGGCACTGGGGGCATTTCTTACTGGCACATGGGGGCACTAGGGGCATTTGTTACTGGCACATGGGGGCACTAGGGGCATTTGTTACTGGCACATGGGGGCACTGGGGGCGTTTATTACTGGCACATGGGGACACTGGGGCATTTTTACTGGCACTGGGGGCCTTTTTGCACTGGCACTGGGGGCATTTTTACTGGCACTGGGGGCATTTCTTACTGGCACATGGGGGCACTGGGGGCATTTTTACTGGCACATGGGGGCACTAGGAGCATTTGTTACTGGCAATGGGGGCATTTCTTACTGGCACAGGAGCACTGGGGGCATTTTTACTGGCACATGGGGGCACTGGGGTATTTGTTACTTGCACATGGGGGCACTGGGGGCATTTTTACTGGCACATGGGGGCACTGGGGCATTTGTTACTGGCACATGGGGGCACTGGGGGCATTTCTTACTGGCACATAATTTGGGGGGCATTTCTTACTGGCACATAATTTGGGGGGCATCTTTCACTGGCACATAATTTGTGGGGCATTTCTTACTGGCACATAATTTGGGGGGCATCTATGGGGGTTGGACACTTTTTATTGGCACATGATTTTGGGGGGAATCAATGGGGGGATCTTCTGGTGCATTATTGGGGCGTTTCTTATTGGCACATAATTTGGGGGCATCTATGGGTGGGGAGCACTTCTTACTGGCACATTATTGGGTTGAAATTTTGGGGGCACTTCTGGCACATTATTGGGGCACTTTGTACTGGCACATTATTGGGAGGCACTATGGGGACACTTCTTACTGGCACATTATTGGGGCACTTCTTACTGGCACATTGGAAGCATTATTACTTCTGGGGCACAGTGGGGACATTAGTACTGTTGGGGGCACTATTACTAACAAGTGCACTCTGGCAGAGAATTATTAGTTGGGAGCACAATTACTGTGGGGGGCACCCTGGCACAGTATCAGCATAGCGCAGTTATTTTTGGAGGACGTTATGTTTACACTATTACTGTCAGGGACACTATTTGTTGGGCGCAGTTATTTTAGGACACTGTGTGCCAATAATTATTGAAGGGCACTATCTGTGTGGTACTAGTGGCACAGTACTGGGGGTGGTAGGATGATTTGTCCAGAAGACGGGAGGATGATGGAAAAGTAGTAAACTAAGATTTCTTTCTGTCAAACTGCAGAGATGAAAAATGGCGTCTGGTCTAAAAGGAGAAGATGAGGAAAGAGAAGATCTACATCAAAGGAGACGTCACTGGATGTAAGAGGTATGGGGCGCTGTATTATACTGGATGTAAGAGGTATGAGGCACTGTATTATACTGGATGTAAGAGGTATGGCGCACTGTATTACACTGGATGTAAGAGGTATGGGGCGCTGGATTAGGCTACATTCACACGAACATTGTGTTTTGCAGACTGCAAATTGCGGATCCGCAAAAAAAGGATGATGTTCCGTATGGCATCCGTTTTTTTTTGCAGATCCACTGTAACGATGCCTATCCTTGTCCACAAAACGAACAAAAATAGGAATGGACATACAGATGCGGACAGCACACAGTGTTCATTTAAGTGAATGGGTCCGCATCTGAGCCGCAAAATATGCAGATCGGAGGCTGCAAAAACAACTGTCGTGTGAATGTAGCCTTACCCTGTATGTTCTGTAGTGATATACGTAATGGGAAAAGGTTAGGGTGAGAATTTGGCATTTTTGACTTGGCCAGCAGAAAAGCTAGGTGCACCAGTGCTGAGGGAAGGGGGGGGGGGCCCAAGCTGAACTCTTGCACCAGGGCCCATGAGCCTTTAGCTACGCCCCTGATTATAAATATACAGGGGGCCATTATATATTATAATTATACAGGGGGCCATTATATTTATAATATACAATGCCCCCCTGTATAATTATAATATATAATGCCCCCCTGTATAATTATAATATATAAAGGCCCCTCTGTATAATATATAACGGTTACCCATTTTCCCCACAAAAATTACCCCTTATGGGCAGCAAGCAACTGGTAAACTGAACAAAACTACTGCTGCACTCACTCCCTAACTGGTCTGAGTGGTGCAGCAGGTCAGGCACTTTATTATAATTGTACCTCAGCTCAATTGCTGAGCCTCAGGAGGACAGGGACTTGAACTTGGTCAGTGAGTCACTAGTCGCACTGTGACACAGTCACTCGCTGTCAGTGACACAGACACCACATTCAGGCTGCCAACACTGGGGCTCTGAAATGGCACCCATCTTCTTCTCCTTGCTCCGCAGTGACTTTCCTGTCTGGGAGGTGGGCGGGGCCTATCAGTGATTGACACCCTGTACTGCAGCGCGCGCCCTGATGAATAACCAGGCGGCTAGGCGCTCCCTCCTTGCTGCTGCTGAAACCACTCCTCAAAGTGCAGCAGAGGATGAGCACAGAATAAAGTAAATTTAAAGGCACACAGATTTTGGGCCAGCGGCCAGCACCCCCCTACATTCTGGGTCAAGGTTCCTTTCTGTTAGATGCAACATCTCTGCCCTCTTTCCAAAATCACACAATCTGTCACATGACCACTGGGATTAACGAGGACCTGTTACCGCTTCTGACATGTCTATTTTAATGGCTATTCTATGGCTCTATGTTGTACCATTCCTTTATTATTTCTACTAGAAGTTCTGAATGAATTGCTAGCACTCTGCAAGGGTATAGAGGGGTGGTAACCATTTGGAGGTGTGCACCTGCACAGTCTAAAAATGGCAGCACTGATTGGATAGAGTGAGTATGTGCAGGGACACACCTCCAACTGGTTACCATCTCTCTGTACCCTTACTGCAGACTGCTAACAATTCATTCAGAACTTCTAGTAGAAATAATAAAGGAATGGCACAACATAGAGACATAAGACTTGATGCTACAGAATTGTTATTACATGGGGAATGCATGAAGATATTAAAACAGACATATCAGGAGTGGTGAAAGTCCTCTTAAAAAGAATATTCAGGGCAAAACTCAATTGTCTTACGCCTGGTGACAGGGCAGTACATAAATCAGGAAATCTTTCTGCTTTGCTCCCTCAGAAACTGCCATAGACATATCACATCAGCTTTCTTTATATACTAGAGACATTCCTGCCTAGTCTCATATACACTCAATATATTTATTGAAAAGGCTTCTGCCTCACCTCGCCTCATATTTGATGCAGTACATAAAATAGTCCACCAGTAATTCACATATAAAAACCCTCATGGTCATAATTCCAGTCCTGTCTATGTACTTTACATTGGGAGATATTTTGTACATGATGGCAGTTTGCCACAGTGGTGTGTTTGGTGCAGGTGTATAGGGGATTTAGAACTAATAAGGTTTATTGCTGAGAAAATCTGCCCTCCTTCTGAAGCATTCTTGTCAAGGGCTCTTTGTAGGACAGGTGTTAGAAAATGCTGCAGCTTAAGCTGTTTGTGAGTCTGTGTGGGTTGGGGAGAATGACAGGCAGGGGGTATGAATAATGTTGATCATGCAGTTTTGCATCTGTTATCTAACTGCTGTGAAATGATATAATGATGAGGATTTAACCTTTTCATAGGAGGGTCTACTTATTCAATATCTGAAAACTGAGTTTGCAGGTATGAGGAGCAGAAGATGTTAAATGCATAATATTTGACAGCAGGCCTCAAACCCAGATCATTCACATCAAATGTTTTTGTTGAGTCCAAAAGTCATCTAAAAATACTCCAATCAGTTTACACATTTTGCTGAAATGCTTCTTTCTCTTAACTCCTACACCCAAAACATTTTCATTTCCTGGACCAATGAAGGCAATTAAACATTTGAGTGCAAAAAAGCAAAAAAAAAGGATTTGCCCTGTTATTGTAATTGGTCACACTGAATGAGCCAGCTAGGTTTAACCCTAGCTATGTATCAGATGAATATTCTTATAACTTATAATTCGTTCATGTTTCATTGAGTATCTTCAAGATCTAAAATAGTTTACAGAAATTATTGTGCCCCGATTTGGGCATATCAAACAGGATGACATTTGCAATGTGCAAATGTCACCTGATGCCCAATCTGGTATTCTTTTTTCTTTTGGTGCCCCCGTTTTTGTAAAAAATGCACTTTTATTTTATGCTAATTAGGCTTACTAGGTGCAAGGGGCGTTTACCCTGCACCTAGTAAGCGCCGTTTGCCCACCTCTTGTCACGCCTCCGTTCTCTTGATTGACAGGGCCAGGCAGCTCGCTCGATCTGCTGCCGGCCCTGTCCGTTCATCAAATCCCGCGCCTGCGCCGTGCGGAATAAAATCGGTGCAGGCGCAGTGAGCGCCGCTGGCCGCCGGGCTCCCAGCTTCCTCACTGCGCCTGCGCCGTGGGCAACCGGCGCTTACTAGGTGCAGGGTAACCGCCCCTTGCACCTAGTAAGCCTAATTAGCATAAAATAAAAGTGCATTTTTTACAAAAACGGGGGCACCAAAAGAAAAAAGAATACCAGATTGGGCATCAGGTGACATTTGCACATTGCAAATGTCATCCTGTTTGATATGCCCAAATCTGGTGACAGAAACCCTTTAAGTGATTTGGTCAGAGTTTGGTCAGTGATTTCCATGAGCGATTGTGAGCCAAAACCAGGAGTGGAGCCTACACAGAGATAAGGTATAATGGAAAGATTTGCTCCTGTTCTGTGTTTTTAACCCACACCTGGTTTTCACACACAATTACTGATGAAAATCACTGGCCAAATGCCAACGAAATCGCAGAAGTGTTAATTAGGCTTTAGGCCCCATTCACACGACCGTATATTTGCAGGTCTGCAAAAATGCGGACCCGCAATAATACGGGGGGACGCCCGGCCGGCCGGCCCCATTCAAAATGCCTATACTTGTCCGTGCATGCGGACAAGTATAGGACATGCTTTATATTTTTTGCGGGAGATCTTCCGTGATATATGGATGCGGAATGCACACGGTGTGCATTCAGCATTTTTTTTCTCCTATGGAAAAATGAATGGGTCCGTATGTTCCGCATCTTATCCACAAAATTGCGGATAAGATGCGGAAATGTAAATATGGTCGTGTGAACGGGGCCTAAAGGAAATGTCTCATCAGGTCCTGACACCAATGGCAAACATTCTGTTGGAAGAAGTGCAGTGACCTAGGGGGGAGTGGTAGTGAAAATGATGATGGTAGTAGTTCACAGTGGCAGTACTCATCCTGGTTCTTCCTGGGTCATGCACAGTGAATAGAGGGCACACCCTTTCTTCCCTTGGAGCACACCATCATATTGGGGCTCCTGTCTGGTGTTAGGTGGGGTTCCCTTTATGTTAAGTAGATAGGTGGAAGGCAGGATTCCCTGGTGGTGCAAGCAATCCAATGGTGGCAACAGTGCAGTTTCTGGATGCAAGGCAATGAGGAGGACAGTGTAAGGTAACAAGTCCAACAAGCTTTAATGAGGTATTGGAAGAATTCCAAGGCTGTACAGTATATGGGAAAGCAGTCTGTATAAGGCTACATTCACACGTGGTTTTTGTGGCCTCTGAACCGCATATTTTGTGGCTCAGATTAGGAACCCATTCATTTCTATGGGGCCCCAAAAGATGCGGACAGCACACCGTGTGCTGTCTGCATCTGTTAATCCATACCGCGGCCCCACAAAAAAAATAGAACATGATAGCCGTGGCATGTGTGGTCCACAAATTGCGGAATGCACATGGGCCGGTATCAGTGTTTTGCAGATTCGCAATATGCGGATCTGCAAAACACAACGGTCGTGTGAATGTAGCCTAAGTCTCTCTTTATTAAATCCAAACTACTTCCCAAGTTGACCGTAGGTGTGCAAATCCACAATGTACTACATTGGCCACAAGGGTGTGCCGTCTCCAGTCTCTCTTCTTGCTCGCCATAGACATAGCAGCAGCGAGCAGAAAGAGAAAAGGGAGATGGCACACGTGCACTGCGCCAATGATTGGTGTGAATCTTACGAAGGAGCCTGAACGGCCCCAAAACGTGTAATTCTGACACCCAATAAAGAAGTTAACATCCATAAACCTGCATCTGATCCCTCTCCACCATGACAAGCAGCACACTATGTTTTCTTCTCCTTCTTTCTGTCTTTAATAATTGGCCCGCCCCTGGTGATCGATCTTCATGAGCAGCAGCCCGTGGTGGTTCTAATACTTGTTCAGGTGTTGGGCTTCTAGCACAACACTGAGAGGTAAGCCTCATTTTGTGAGCTCTTGCATTAGCAGTCCTATATATATGAACTTCTCCCCTTCTTTCTTGCATACTATGGAGGAGATCGCTGCATGTAAATGCATTGGCCTTCTTCACTGATGATCAGGCGATCGTTGGGAAGGAACACCTCCTTCCTGACAATTGTCTGCTCAGTTGAGCAGTGTAAAGGGGCCTTCTCAGATCAGATTAATTTGACATGATCAATCCCTCATAAACCCATGCTGATATAGAGTTATACACTTGTTTACATTGCAATACTCCAGGATAGCATCTCTTAGAAAACATTACAAAAAGTCTTATACAGTGGTCATTCAGAGAGGCCATCCACATAATACCTAAACGGCTTGAGACTGCCATAGCTCTAGAGAGGAGTCCTGGGTAAGGGAACTCCTCTATGATGTCCATAAGTCCTAACAGGGCATATGGACAATAGCTGTCCCTAAGAGACCACTTCTTTAACTCTTGAATGTATCTCTTGAGGCTCTTCACTGCAAAGAATTCTATGCATAAACAGTTGTCTTAGTGTCTCTCTAACTCAGACTTGTCTTCATTAACAAAAGATGGACATACTGACCCACAAAACATTAATAATATCAAACTTGAAATAAAAGGTGGGTGATATCTTAGGTGGCACACTGGCACTCCCTTTTTGTTCCTACACCCGTCATTCATATACAGTACCTCCAACCATTCTGCATGCAGCAGGCAGGACACAGGCTCCTACTTTGACTTGCAAATCTCCTAGCACAGCTGTTGCATCCAAGGTCTTGGGCCTGTCACTGTATTTTGAATCCCTTGTGGCTTTGTCAGAAGTCCCTGTCACTTTGTATTCCTCTCGTGCCCTCTCACCTCTGTACAGCTGAGCCTTTCCCCAGTATGATGTGATATGGTGACAGGCGTCTGCATGTTGTGCCAAAGACTTTACATTCATTTCCTGTCTGTTTATGTATAGATTTATATTTGACTTGCCCTGGAATTTTAACAATGGATTTACCATGAAATACATCCTTTATCATGTCATATGTCCATTATTCCAACCAAAATAGACCTACCCTTACATTATTTATTAGGTAATCAATGTATTCATAAGTAGCATGGTCCTACAGCTACAATGGGTTGGTCACTTTCTGGCTACTTATGACCAATGTGTATGTAAGATGACTATATGGCACTTACTAATACAGTCTTTGTTAATATGCCATTTAATAAGCCATTTCCCCTGGTTGGGCAAATCTTCCATGCTGTCTGCATAGATGTCCTGTCCATAAGATGGAGGCTAATGGAGGGTCATGTGACCAGCACACATCACTCAGCCTCCTCTATTCAAACACATTGCACCTGCACTAAACTCCCCACTGCGCAGATGGCAGATGCACTGAAGAGGCTGAGTGACTTGTATGGTCACATGACCCTCCATCAGCAGCCATTTTATGGTCAAAACCTCTGTGTGGACAGCACAAAAGACTTGGCAAACAATGGGGCATACCTTGTGAAATATAGAAAATGGTGCAAAATATCAACAAAGACTATATTAGTAAGTGCCATATAGTCATCTTACATACACATTGGTCATCAGTAACCAGAAAGTGGATAAACTCTTTAAGCTCTGTCCACACTGTCTTCATGCCTTTTAATCTGACATATACTTCAGGAAGTAAATCTCTGATGGATAGCTCCAATGTATGCCACTGTATGGCTACATCTTCCTATACCATTAAAAAAAAATAGGTATACTGATTAGAGATGAGCAAAATTATGAAAAATTTGATTCAGCTGCTTCCCTGAATTTCATAAAGAAATTTGTTTCATGATGAATTACTTCATCACAAAGCGCATTTCTTTGTATGTAGTGGGCGCAATGATGGGGAACGGCGATTGCGCCCCCCCCCTCCTCCCCCGTCATTGAACCCCTCAGATGCTGCATTCATCGCTGATTACGGCATCTGAGGCTACAATTTAGGCATTTCAGGGTTTAATTAGGGTAAAAATAACCACGCAAAATCTCATGCGGTGACATGATGACATCATCACCCTGGCCAAGTGCGTTGACATCATCATTAATGACATTGCCATGCCCATCCTGTGCGCTGGCATTGTGACTTCATACGTCACACTGAGCAAGATTTTGCACGGTTTCTGCAATCAAGATGGCTGTGAAATCCGAACTCAGATTTTTTTACTGTCCAGGTTTGGGTTTGGTGTTCAGGTCAATTTATCATTTTCTGTTATAACACGGTTATAGCGAAAAGATAATAGCATTCTTAAGACAGAATGCAAAAGAGTATGGAAATTTAGGAGTAAAAAACCCAAAAAATAACTCACCTCATACACTTGATCGCACTGCTGCAGTGTCTACTTTCAGCAGGACCTGCAAAAGGACCTGTGATTACATCACTGCGCACACCACGTGGTGAGAACGGTGACATCATTGCAGGTCCTATCTTCATTCAGCAGGACCTGCCAAAGGACCTGTGATGATGTCACTGTCCTTGATTGAGTGGTGGGCGTGGTGACATCATCGCAGGTCCTGCTGAAAGAAGATAGAAGACACCAAGGCACTGCAATCAAGTGGATGAGGCGAGTTGTTTTTTTCTTTACCTCTAAATTGCCATGTTCTTTTGCATTCTGTCTTAAGAATGCTATTGTTTTCCGCTATAACCATGTTATAATGGAAAATAATAAAGTGAAGTCCGGGTCGCCATTGACTTTAATGGAGTCCGGGTTCGGGGTCAAGTTCGGGTCCCAAACCCAAACTTTGACTTGAAGTTCGGCCGAACCCAGCGAACCTGAACTTCCACAGGTTCACTCATCCCTGACAATTACATTTTTCAGTTCTTTCTACGGCAGACAATTTTTAGAGTGACAACAGGAAGTTCAGCCACATTTATTACCACTATAGAATTATCTTGAAAAAACTAGTAATAATGAAAATATGACAGATTGTCATTATTTTTTGAAAAGTGCAAAGGTGAAATTATAGTTTCATTACATTTGTAAAAATATCTGCTACAGCAGACCAGGAAAGTGTATACATTTCTGTAAGTAAATCATGGCTACTGCTCTCACTTCTGATTTAAATGGGTTGTCTGGCCAGTATAATTTTATAATAAAATAAGGTCAGGATTGCATATTACACAAAATAAATGATAATTACCAATCCCCTGGTGGTACTGTTCTGATGATTCACTGACATCAACTGGTCTTTTATTTCTGGCCCCTGTTAACACACAGAAAATGATCTGCCAATCACTGCTCACAGCGGAAACCCGCCTCAGTCAGTCATCGGTTAAACATTCATTTCCTGTACGCTAAGAGGGACCAGGAACTAGGGATGGAAGCTTGGAACGGGAACAGCCGGGGAACCGTGAGGTCGGTATAACTGTTTATACTTTTTTAATGCCCTTCGTGGGCGGGCCAGTGGACGGGCTGGCAGGCCTGTCTCATTCACCATTTTCTATGCCTGTTTTAGTTGTACAAAATCGTCTAAATATAAAACAGCTCGGAAGCTGTCTTACATTTAGAATCGGCACTGGATGCGGCCAAAGTTATGACCGGTATCTAAAACGCCGGTCTAAATAAATGTGTCCCTTTGTGTAAATGGATAATACGGACACTGTCACAATAAAGACAATTGGGGTCATATATCAAACTGGAAAAAGCAAAAGTGACTTAGTTGCCCATAGCAACCTATCAGATTCCACTTCTCATTTTCCAAAGGAGCTGTCAAAAATGGACGGTGGAATCTGATTGGTTGCTATGGGCAACTTAGCCTATTCTACTTTACACCAGTTTGATAAATGACCCCAAATGTGTCAATAAATTAAAACATATCACAATCTACCCAGTAAAAAGTTTCTTGAACAATACATTGCAGTAGAAGAAAACAAGTTCAGAAACTGCCACAAAGGGCGCTACATAAATAAAAAAGAAAGTAAATGATAACAATTATAACAACCCATTTTATTAAAATGATACCTCATATCTCTTTTTTGAATGTTACTAAGGCTAGATTCACATTGCATTTGAAATCTCTGCAGGACTTTCCATCAAGAGTATATATCTGTATACCCTAAAATGGTATTAAGACATATACTGCAATGAGTACATTGATTTTAATGTCAAATGTAGTTCAAAGGATTCATCTTCAGACTCTGATTGACTTGTTTTTCGTTCATTTCTAGCTTTTTTTTGCCAGACAGAATAGCGTGGTAGACTGCATTATTCTGTCTTGAGAAAGTGCCAGAAAAAAACGGAAAGCAGGTTAAGCAGAGTCCACAGATGAATTCTTTGAACTACATTTGACATATTAAAGTCAATGTACCTATTGCAGTATACACTCACCGGCCACTTTATTAGGTACACCTGTCCAACTGCTCGTTAACACTTAATTTCTAATCAGCCAATCACATGGCGGCAACTCAGTGCATTTAGGCATGTAGACATGGTCAAGACAATCTCCTGCAGTTCAAACCGAGCATCAGTATGGGGAAGAAAGGTGATTTGAGTGCCTTTGAACGTGGCATGGTTGTTGGTGCCAGAAGGGCTGGTCTGAGTATTTCAGAAACTGCTGATCTACTGGGATTTTCACGCACAACCATCTCTAGGGTTTACAGAGAATGGTCCGAAAAAGAAAAAACATCCAGTGAGCGGCAGTTCTGTGGGCGGAAATGCCTTGTTGATGCCAGAGGTCAGAGGAGAATGGGCAGACTGGTTCGAGCTGATAGAAAGGCAACAGTGGACTCAAATTGCCACCCGTTACAACCAAGGTAGGCAGAAGAGCATCTCTGAACGCACAGTACGTCGAACTTTGAGGCAGATGGGCTACAGCAGCAGAAGACCACACCGGGTGCCACTCCTTTCAGCTAAGAACAGGAAACTGAGGCTACAATTTGCACAAGCTCATCGAAATTGGACAGTAGAAGATTGGAAAAACGTTGCCTGGTCTGATGAGTCTCGATTTCTGCTGCGACATTCGGATGGTAGGGTCAGAATTTGGCGTCAACAACATGAAAGCATGGATCCATCCTGCCTTGTATCAACGGTTCAAGCTGGTGGTGGTGGTGGTGTCATGGTGTGGGGAATATTTTCTTGGCACTCTTTGGGCCCCTTGGTACCAATTGAGCATCGTTGCAACGCCACAGCCTACCTGAGTATTGTTGCTGACCATGTCCATCCCTTTATGACCACAATGTACCCAACATCTGATGGCTACTTTCAGCAGGATAATGCGCCATGTCATAAAGCTGGAATCATCTCAGACTGGTTTCTTGAACATGACAATGAGTTCACTGTACTCAAATGGCCTCCACAGTCACCAGATCTCAATCCAATAGAGCATCTTTGGGATGTGGTGGAACGGGAGATTCGCATCATGGATGTGCAGCCGACAAATCTGCGGCAACTGTGTGATGCCATCATGTCAATATGGACCAAAATCTCTGAGGAATGCTTCCAGCACCTTGTTGAATCTATGCCACGAAGAATTGAGGCAGTTCTGAAGGCAAAAGGGGGTCCAACCCGTTACTAGCATGGTGTACCTAATAAAGTGGCCGGTGAGTGTATGTCTGGATACCATTTTTGGGTATTAAGATGTATAGACCAAACAGAAAGCTAAAATGTAATGTGAATGTAGCCTGATAATTTCATGTAATTCCAAATTCAGCAAAGGGCATAGGGAAAAAAAACAAAAAACTGTAGCGGAATCTCCATGTTCACTACTAGTCCATGTTTTGTACTGTACAGATGTGTCCTTCTTTACCTTTCCTCGTGACTAGACAGGTTCTGATGTGTGAGCCATGAGACAACCAGCTGCGATATTGTGTCACAGGCTGTCTACTCTATGTGTGTCTTTGTGTGGACACCCAGTGGTTGTGTTGTTGAGTTGCAGCCTGTGAAAAGTTGATATTGATATTGCCTGCTACATCTACTTCTCAAGTACCTGCTTGTTGCAATAAAGGAAAGAGGGTGAGTTCAATGTTTTCTGGTACTTCGTGCAATTTTTGTTCAGTTCTGGATGTAGAGCACCATCAGGCTGTGAGTGGTTGAACCTCTTATGTGCAGGTGTGTGGAGTTGTCAGTGAATGTTGGAGAGGAAGTTGTGGGAGTGCCAGTCTTATCTATATAGTACAGGTCATGATATTGCATTGGATTGGCTTCTCCTCATCATCATCCTTCCAAGGTGGAGCTTTAGGTTGAAATAACACAAAGCTAAAATGAGAGTGAAGACCACTGTCGTTGTCTGCAGTGTTTAATATGACCTAGATCAGTTTTCTCTATCATTTAGAGCTCATGCAGATGAACTATTTCACATCTGTGTAATGTCCAAGTCCATACTGAACACTGACCCATTAAGGTCAATTGGTCAATTCATAACAGGGATTTTCCTGTGACTTTCTTCACTGATTGTCCCACGCCCTTAGATGGGTCATGCCAGGCTCAGCATAAGGTCATGCACAGTATGCCAAAAGTTTGGCCTTCAATAATGCAGAAAGACATCCCATCTGTTGCACAGAAATCCCTGAGCATTGTACTGCAGCTCTCCATAAATAACTTCCCGAGCCTGGCACACTCTATCATGCCTCATCATTGTACCTCAGATAGTCACTATCATGTCACCACAGGTTAGAAAGAGGGGTTGGAGCCCAAACTTAAAATACAATGTTACTTTTAGTAAGGCCAGTTTCATATGAGCATGTTTGGTCTGGGAAACATGCTCCACGTGATGGCCAAATTTCCTGGATACTGCTCCTCTGACGAGCTCACAGCATGAATAATGACATATGATGTTGTGAGTTTCTGCCAGACTATGGGTCTACTTTACTGTACTTGTTGCATTATGTGAGTACAGTACAGTAGACATGCATTCAGTTAGTAAAATCACAGCATCATAAGTCATAATGGTGCTGTGAGTTCATGTCAGAGGAGTAATGTATAGTCCGGGAAAAGCGGCTATTATATGGACCAAACACCTTCATGTGGAACTGGTCTAGGACACTGGTTTTATGGAAACACAATCATTTTATATATATATATATATATATATATATATATATATATATATATATATATATATAAATAAAATGATATATATTTCACTACACTACCCGTTTAAGCGTAATGTATAGAAAACCCATAAAACCTGTTTAGCTGGATATAAAAACTGCAAGATGGGGTTTAAAGTTAAGCATATACTTTAAAGCAGGGGTGCACAACCTGCAGACCCGGGGGCCACATGAGGCCCATGATACCATTCTGGGTAGCCTTTTGATTGCTCACATGTATTTTTCATGTATTTTCCCATTAGATGGGAGTCCTGGAATGGAACTAGACATTAATGGTATATAATGTGCCATAAATACAGTATTTCAGTTGTAAATACCCCTTTAAATTTTATTTTCGGCCCTTGTCATTGGTTCAGTCTGGCAATGTGGCCCCCAACCAGAAAACACAGTAAACCCCTGCTTTAAAAGGAATCTGTCACCAGCAACCTTCCTGTCTAATTGTTTGCATAGACACATAGCTGTGGTTCACTGATCCGATGCTCCATTAGACCTTTGGTGCAATGAGGGCATAACCATTGCCCTTGTTGCACCCAAGCTCCACTCCTTTCTGTGGCCAGCTCCTGCTCCTCCCTAGCTGCTTTGATTGACCAGACCAGGCTGTGGTAAAGGAACTGGAGAGGGACTGGCTACAAAAAGGAGCGGAGCTTGGTTGCAACAAGAGCAACAGTGATGTCCTCATTGCACCAAAGGCCTTTGGAAAATGAAAGGTAGAAACGGATTGGTTGCTATGGGCAACTAAGCCAGTTTTCCTTTGCACCAGTTTGATAAATCTCCCCTGCAGTGTTTTAATCAGGTGAACCCCAGCTACTTGTCTATGCAAACAGCTGCATAGGGAAGTCGCCGGTGATACTGTAGATTCCCTTTAAAAAGTCGTATCTTAGGAGGTGTTATATGCAGACTTCTACTAATCACGATAAATGTAATAAAAAACTGGAATGAATGTAAACTATAAGCATGGCTGAATTCCGTTTTCTACTTCCTCCAAACCCTTGATAGACTGGTATTAAGCACTTGAGATATCAGCGGGAACTGTAGGCAAAGTCTTTTCAAATATCATCTTCTCTGCGTTTTCTATCTTGATCTTTAACAATGGCCTCTTGCAAGACATGCAGAGATTGCTGTTAATTAGGGACCACAGAAAGAAATCCCCCAAATTGTACAGTGATTTAAAAGGCACACAGTTTGAACAGAGAAGCACGACAGACGCTGTCATCTTCAAAATTAAAATGTTATCCGGCATTATTATTTCCTGTATCTGTCTTCTTCACACCCGCCAGTGAAAATGTCAAATATGCAATTAAGTTGCTTCTTCCATGGAACCTCTGAATTTTTTTCCTCTTTCCACCCCTGTAAAACAAGTAAACAGTCAATTAGAGTGTTACCTGCCTCTCTATGTGCTTGCCGCTAATTATCTATGCTTTGCATGTTGCTTTCCTGGGAGGCAAGGAGTGATGGCGAGGTTATCTTGAGCTAATTAAGTAGGTGAATGCCCTGTTGCTAGAAATACCCCAGATTTCGGCAGATACTTTAATAGAAAACGTTGTCCACTCGTTTGCTGCAAAAATATAATAGAAAAGAAATTATGACTGTTGTAATTACTACTTATCATCAGGCGGTGGGTGGTGCACTATGAGGTATATTTTTTTCATGTAACCTGACATTAAAAAGGTCTCGAGACGTCTTCAGGCTTAGAGAATAACAATGAAAGTGTGGAGGATTTTTAAACTTTACTGTTCTATGTTTGGGTTTACCGTATATGGTGCCCAATTATTATGCATGGAACCAAATTATTTTATAGTTATACTTTCTGTTTTTTGGAGCTTATGGTGTTTTCTAAATGTTATGCACACAGCAGATAAGAAGCAAGCAGGGACAAAATTATAGAGGGTGTAGAGGTTGTAGTCACACTCGGGCCCAATAAATCTAACCTTATTTAACCCCTTCAACCCCGAGCCTATTTTCACCTTCCTGCCCAGGCGTTTTTTTGCAAATCTGACATGTGTCACTTTATGTGGTAATAACTTTGGAACGCTTTTACTTATCCAGGCCATTCTGAGATTGTTTTCTTGTCACATATTATGCTTCACGGCAGTAGTAAATTTGTGGCAAAATATTTCATTTTTATTTATTAAAAAAAATACCAAATTTAGCAAAAATTTGGAAAAATTTAGCAAATTTCAATTTCTCTACTTTCAAAATACATAGTAATACCTCCAAAAATAGTTATTATTTTACATTCCCCATATGTCTACTTTATGTTGGCATCATTTTATAAATGTAATTTTACTTTTTTAGGACATGAGAAAGCATTTTTTAAGCACCAATTCATATATAAAGTGATTTTGGCTTACATAATGGAACCCACCCATAAATGACCCCATTTTAGAAACTACACCCCTCAAATTATTTAAAACTGACGTTACAAACTTTTTTAACCCTTTAGGTGTTCTACAAGAATTAAAGAAAAATGGAGGCGAAATTTCAAAATTTCATTTTTATTTTTCATGTTAATAAATTTTTTCTTGCAACACAGCAAGGGTTAACAGCAAACTAAACCTCAATATACATTGCTCTGATTCTGCAGTTTACAGAAATACCCCATATGTGGTGGTAAACTGCTCTATGGGCATGTGGCAGTGGTCAGAAGGAAATTAGCGCCATACGGATTGGAGGCAGATTTTGCTAGAATGGTTTTTAGGCACCATTTTGTAATTGAGAGACCCTGACGTACCCCTACAGTGGAAACCCTCAAAAAGTGACCCCATTTTGGAAACTACACCCTTCAAAGAATATATTAAGGGGGTACTGACCACTTTGACCCCATAAGCGTTTTACGGAATTTGGAAACACTTGGCTGTGAAAATGAAAAGTTTCATTTTTTCCAATAAAATGTTGCTTTAGCCCCAAATTTTTCATTTTCATAAGTGGTAACAGGAGAAAAGCACCCCATAATTTGTTACCCATTTTCTCCTGAATACGGCAACACCCAATATATGGTGGTAAACTGCTGTGGGGGCACATGGCAGGACTCAGAACGGAAGGAGTGCCATATGGATTTTGCAGCACAGATTTTGATGGATTGGTTTGCAGGAGCCATTGATTTTTATTTTTTTGAGTTATTGTCTTATGTGGGGGCTCATTTTTGGCGGGATTAGGTGACGTTTTCATTGGTACCATTTTGGGGTACATTTTAAAAGTACAGACTTTTTGATCGCTTGGTATTACACTTTTTGTGAGTCAATGTGAAAAAAATAACTGTTTTGGCATAGTTTTTTAAACATTTTTTTACAGCATTCACCCAAAGGGAAAATCATGTGATATTTTTATAGAACAGGTTGTTACGGACGCGGCAATACCCAATATGTCTAACATTTTTATTTTTGTTCAATTTTACACGGTAAATGAATTTTTGAGCAGAATTAAATCTTGTTTTTGTGTTGCCATATTCTAACTGTCCTATTTTTTTTTAATTTTTCTGGCAATTGCAGGACGAGATGACGGTTTTATTAGTACCATTTTGGGGTACGTACGCCTTTTTGATCGCCTGCTATTAGACTTTATGGCATCGTTTTTTTTAATTTTTTTTTTACAGAGTTCACCTGAGGGGATATATAATGTGATATTTTTATAGAGCAGGTTGTTATGGACGCGGCAATACCCAATATGTCTACCATTTTTATTTTTGTTAAGTTTTACAAATTAGATGCATTTTTGAACAGAATTAAATCTTGTTTTTGTGCTGCCATTTTCAGAGAGCCATATTTTTTTTATTTTGTGGGCGATTGTCTTACGTAGGGTATCAATTTCTGCAGGACGAGATGACGGTTTGATTGGTACCGTTTTGGGTTACATACGCTTTTTTGATCGCGTGGTATTACACTTTTTGTGTTTTGGCCTAGTTTTTTTAATTTTTTTTTTTTTTTACAGAATTCATCTCATGTAATATTTTTATAGAGCAGGTTGTTTTGGATGTGAAAATACCCAATATGTCTAACATTTTTATTTTTTATTTTTTGTAAGTTTTACAGTTTAGATGCATTTTTGAACAAAATAAAATCTTTTTTTGTTGCCATTTTCAGAGAGCCATATTTTTTTATTTTTTGGGCGATTGTCTTACGTAGGGTATCAATTTCTGCGGGACGAGATGACGGTTTGATTGGTACCATTTTGGGTTACATACGCTTTTTTGATCGCGTGGTATTACACTTTTTGTGAGGCAAGAGGGAAAAAATTTCTGTTTTGGCCTAGTTTTTTTAATTTTTTTCTTACAGAATTCATCTCATGTAATATTTTTATAGAGCAGGTTGTTTTGGATGTGGAAATACCCAATATGTCTAACATTTTTATTTTATTTTTTGTAAGTTTTACAGTTTAGATGCATTTTTGAACAAAATAAAATCTTTTTTTGTTGCCATTTTCTGAGAGCCATATTTTTTTTTGGGGGGGCGATTGTCTTAGGCAGGGTATCATTTTTTGCGGGACGAGATGACGATTTGATTGGTACCATTTTGGGGTAAATACGCCTTTTTGATTGCGTGGTATTAGACTTTTTGTGGGGGAAGGTGACCAAAAAAATGGCTGTTTTGGCACTGTTGTTTTTTTTTTTTTTTTACTGTGTCCACCTGGCGGGGTGGATCATGTGATATTTTTATAGAGCCGGTCGATACGGATGCGGTAATACCTAATATGTCTACTTTTATTTTTTTTTTGCTTTTTTTAACCATTTTTTAAACTTTTTTTGGGGGGAAATGGCATTGTTTTTTTTTTTACTTGAAACTTATTATTTTTTTAAACTTTATTTTTTAACTTTTTTCACTTTTAGGGGCCTGATCTAGAGTTGAGCGAACATGCTCGTAACGAGCACTGTACTGCTCGGATCCCCTGCGCTCGCATGGGCGCAGCCATCCGGATCCGTCCTCCTCACCCGACTGCAAGTCAGTGGGGACGGATCCGTTTGGTATGACACACTCGTGTGTCATGCCAAACGGATCCGCTCCCATTGACTTACAGTCAGGTGAGGATGGATCCGGATGCCTGCGGCCATGTGAGTGCAGGGGATCCGAGCAGCACAGTGCTCGTTACTAGCACGTTCGCTCAACTCTAGTCTGATCCCCTTTACAATGCATTACAATACTTCTGTATTGTAATGCATTGACTGTAAGTGTATTCCTGATAGTAATACACTTCCAGCTCACTGCCTGTGAGATCCAGGGGGCTGGATCTCACAGGCTTCCGTAGATGGCAGCCGGATGCCTAAGGAAGGCATCCGGCTACCATCCAAGCCATCGGCTCCTCGTCACAGCAGCGCGGGGACCCATGGCATCCCTGCACATGCCGCAGACCTTATGTTCCGCGGTCAGGGTTAATGCGCCAGCATTGGTGAAAGTGGGCACAGTCCGGACCCCCGCCGCTGATTGGGCGGGCGCAGCTCCTGCACCCGCCCGATCAGCGCGCCATAGTACTACGACGCTGGGCATCAAGCCCCTTCACACAGCGCTGTACTACTACGGCGCTGGGCTTGAAGGGGTTAAAGGGCATCTGTCAGCAGATTTGTACCCATGAAACTGGCTGACCTGTTACATATGCACTTGGCAGCTGGAGGCATCTGTGTTGGTCCCATGTTCATATGTGTCTGCATTCCTGAGAAAAATGATGTTTTAATATATGCAAATGAGCCTCTAGGAGCAATGGAGGCGTTGCTGTTACACCTAGAGGCTCTGCTGTATATGTAACTGCTGTACCCTTTGCACTTTGATTGACAGGGCCTGGCAATGACAATGTGATCATGCCTGGCCCTGACTTTTCCTAAAGTCAAGCAAATTGCAGGGGGCTCCCCTGAGCCTCCAGGCATAACAGCAATGTCCCCGTTGCATTTTTCTCAGCAATGCGGGCACATATGAACATGGGGCCAACACAGATGCCTTCAGCTGCCAAGTGCACATGTAACAGGTCAGCCAGTTTCATAGGTAAAAAACTACTGCTCCAAATGCCCTTTAAGAAGACACCAGTATCATGAATGTCACATGGTAATTGGGGGACCCTGCTGCAGATTGAATAAGGATTCTGCCACGATTTTAGTGACAGAGTTTTTACATCATCACATCTGTCACCTCGATTTGGTTAAACTAATTCTCCTAAACCATAGTCTTGTCATTATAGAAAAAATACTTTTATTCCATGCAAATCGCCTCTATAAGAGCCCAGGGCTGTCTCTCGGCGTTGCAGCTCAGCAGTGCCATTTCTTGGAGCCCAGCACGCCCTACTGCTATTATTCTCCTTTCAGACTGACGTCATCTCCTGTGGCCTACCTCCGTTTTGCGCTGAGGCTGCTACCAACACCGCACAAGTGCAGACAGATGGATCCAGGGCGCTGCCGAATCTACGGCACACAGAGAATGACGTCAGTCTGAAGAGTTAATAGCAGTGGGCGGTCTGTGGCTCCAAGAGAATGGCATGCTGAGCTGCAGCGGAAGACAGCCCTTGGGCTCCTTTAAGAGCGATTCATGTGATAAAGGTTTTTTCTATATGACAGACTATGTATTGGAGAAGTAAGTTTAACAAATCCACAGATGGGTGATGTGAAAACCTGTCACTAAATCCTAGGACAGATTTTTAAAGGTTCTCCAGTCTAAATGATTTTTTGTTATCTGCTCACCCCAACACTGATATTCCGTCCAGATTCATGTTTTATTAAGCCTTTCTTCCCGTTTCTCAGATGCCACATGGCTACTTCCATTTTCATCAGCTTCTGATGAGTTGCTACCAAACCCTAGCCTGCTCTGAATATTTCACAGTGCTTGTTCTGCCTAACTAACATGGAGAGGGGAGGTGTAGTGGATGAGAATTATTGAAGAAAGAACACAGCAGCAGGTGGAGCAAGCCATTAGATATCTCGAGGAAGGCTGAGGAAAACAGGAATGTCAGCATGTTACAAACTTGCCTGTCCATGCTCCAGCGGTGAGATCTTCGGCGCAGCTGCATCGGGAGAGATGTGCTGCTAGGCCATGGCCTTTGGTGATGTGACTGCATCTTTAGCAACTGTTGCTGTACTTTTTCTGCCCACAGCAGGTGTGTGCTGGAGGAGAATAGCAGTGGGCTGATTGTTCAGATGATCTCACCTGTGTGCTGGATGGAGCACTGAGTCATGGACCTATCTGGTGCTGATCCATGTACTCTGTGCTCTATATAAACCCATACCTCCCAACTTTGGAAATGGACAAATTGTGCAAATTTTTTTGGCACTATGCCATGCCTCTAACTCCGCCCAAAACATAACTATACACCTAATCCCACCCAGTCCCTTTACTGCCCCACATAGTAATTATTCCCTAGTTATGTGCCCCCATTAATATGCCTAGTTATGTGCCCCCAGTAATATGCCCAGTTATGTGCCCCAATTAATACGCCCTGTTATGCCCCCAGTAATATGCCCTGTTATGTGCCCACAGTAATATCCCCAGCTGTGTCCCCAGTAATATGCCCACATTGTGCCCCCCTGTAATATGTCTATATTGTGCCTCCCTGTAATATGCCCACATTGTGCTCCCCAGTAATGTTGTGCCACCAGTAATGTGCCCACATTGTGCTCCCCAGTAATGTTGTGCCACCAGTAATGTGCCCACATTGTGCTCCCCAGTTTATGTTGTGCCCCCAGTAATATATCCATATTGTGCCCCCCTGTAATATGCCCACATTGTGCCCCCCTGTAATATGCCCACATTGTGCTCCCCAGTAATGTTGTGCCCCCAGTAATATGCCCACATTGTGGTCCCCAGGTTATGTTGTGCCCCCAGTAATATGCCCACATTGTGCTCCCCAGTAATGTTGTGCCCCCAGTAATATGCCCATATTGTGCCACTCACAGAAAGTTGAAAAAATAAACACCATATACTTACCTTCTTCCTAGCAGAATCACCAACAGGACATCGTCTTCTCTAGTCTGGAGGGGGCGGAGCCAAGGCTGACTGTCAGACCGAAGGTGTGGAGAGCGGCAGCGAGGTATGGAGAGCCTGCAGGCGGGACGGGAGGGAGAATGGATGAAGCAGCGAGCCGATATAGGCTCTCTGCTTCATCACCATACAGGCAACTGTCTCTGCGTCCTATGGATGCAGGGACAGCTGCCACAAACCGGGACATACCTCTGGTGGTATCTATCCCCTGTCAGGGACAGACAGGGCCAAATAGGAGGTTCCTGACACGGGATCGCCCTTATCGGGGCTGCCATTCTGTTTTTGATAGCCAGGGCTTACAGTTTAATAGGGTAATTGAGAGGGATTGTAATCATTTCCTTTCTTGTCCTGCCAAGCCTGATCAGCTCTATTTTATGAGCACAATTTGGGTGGTTTTTAATGATCATCAGTAAAGGTTACATTTTACACTGGTGTAGGTACTCTGTGACAAATTTATAATAAGTTTATACCAGTGACTATTTGATTTCTGATTTCTATATTTATCAGAACTGTGATAAATTTTTGAAACCATTGAGTCAACTATTATCTAACTACCCAGGGCTGGACTGGGACCAAATTGCAGCCCTGTCACACAAGCCACTCCAGTGCACATACAATATCACCCTAATGCATCGTACATCATGTTACTTTTGCTCTATTTGATCACACCCCTCTTTTGAAAATATAAGAAAACAGTGAGAATATGACAAAATAAAACTGGAAGATAGAAATGCCTAATAATACATCAAGGACATCCTTCGCTTTCTCTGTCAGTGTACACAACCAGTACATAAACACCAATGTAACCAATAATACCACCATACAGAGATTATATACAAGTAGAATACCAGGTCCATACATGTCGGGTATCATCATAATGCAGACTATACAAGAGAATACAGCACTGAACAGACACAGTCTCAGATGGCAGACATGACAGTTAGAGGACCGGTCACCTCTCCTGACAGGTTTGAGTAAATACATGAAGTCCCCATAAAGCTATAATTCTGTTGTGCAGTTCCTCTGTTATTCCACCTGGACAGGTCCAAATAAATTGACAACTGGCTGTTACCACTCACCTCATCAAAAGACTGTGTTTCTATATAGTGACAGTGTCCAATCATCAGTGTCAGCATCACCCTGTGCAGGGCTGGCTCTAGGTTATATAGCACCCTGTGCAGAAATATAACTGCCCCCTCCTCCCAAGTAACGAACAGAACATTTAGGCGACAGCTGGGAGCCCCATTGACCACTAGGGTTGTAATTAGAGATGAGCGAATCATTCAAAAAATTATTCACCGAACATTCGCCGAAGTTTTCCTAAGATTCGTATTTTCGACGAATAGATTTGTTGTATTTGCGTACAAAATATACATTATTATGTGCTATTAGCGAACATTCGTGCACTAATAACGAACGTTCATTTAAAATATGTACGCAACTTCTTAGAAGACGTACGCATGAGTGTACAAATAGTGTACGAATCCTCAGCGTACTATTGTCTACGTGATTACATAATATGCAGGCGTGCACTACTCAGAGGTAGAGCGAATATTCGAAAATGGCATCCAGGCGATCCTCATCATTTAGCTCTGAAGAGCTGAAATTCCTGTTCCGGCTGATGGACAGAGAGGATTACGATGGACAACACCGCCATCCAAACCAGCATAAGAAGGAGGTGATCCAGCAGGTGATCCAAGGCCTGCACCATCGTTTCCACACCGTGCGGTCCCCGGGCCAGATCCAGCGGAAATGGTCTGATCTGAAATTCAAATGCCCAGAGAGGCTTAATGAGATCCACGCAGAGATACGGCAGGGTGAGTAACAAAATATTTGATAAGTAAAAACATGTAAAAAAATTAGTGTACTGTATTGTATATATACCAGGAGTCACTGCAAATAATGAAATAAGTATAGAAGGACAACGTGGTCGTGCGTAGTGTGCTGCAGTAATTTTGTTTCATGCTAGGCAACGCCTCTAACTCTCGACCCAAACAACTTAAGTGAAGGTATTCTAGTCATTATTGTTAATGGTGCTGGCCGTTCTCCCGTTTGTGTCAGGCAAATGCAGTAGTTCGAAAGAAAGTACTCTTATATGCCCCTTCATAGTTAGCGCTTCCTCCTCCTACACACAGATTCAAAGACGTGCCCATGCTGCAGCTACTGTCAGTGGGCGATATCCAAAGTATTCCTACCGCACCGTGTTAATGATATAAAGAAAGTTATTGCGACAATAACGTTATCTATTGCCATAAATACCTTTTTAGAAGAAAAAAATATGATATGGCCCCCCTCTCACACCCATAATATCTTAATACTAGTATGTGTTAGTATTAAAAAGAGTCATCATCTAACAATTGTGTACATTTTTTTGTTGCAGAGCACCGTCAACGACGGCGTCACCACCGTAGAGGCAGGACAGCCCTTAAAGTACCTGCAGCCTCTAGTAAGTGTAAAACATATTTAATTTATTTTTCATCCAAGCTACGTGGGAGTAAGTAACTCAGTAAGAGCACTAGTGGTTAGAAACGGGATCCTTCCGCCCCAAACTATTCCCATGTAGCTACAACTGTTCATTAGAGTTGAATGTAAGGCTGCTTCTACACTAGCGGCAGCCCGGATCCAGCGGGTGAAGGGTCCCTCCGGATCCGTGCTGCCGCAGGTACACGTGTGGGGCCGGAACCACTCTCCGGCCCAAATTCACTGTAATCGGGGTGGGTCGCGGATCTGGCCACAGCATGTTAACCCCTGCTGAGAGGCAGCCGGAGCGAAAATACAACATGTAACTGTTGTATTTTCGCTCCGGCTGCCTCCCAGTAGGGGTTAACGTGCTGCGGTGAATTTGGGCCAGAGTGCGGTTCCGGCCCCACACGTGTACCTGCGGCAACATGTAACTGTTGTATTTTCGCTCTGGCTCCCTCTCAGCAGGGGTTAACGTGCTGCAGTGAATTTGGGCCAGAGCGCGGTTCCAGCCCCACACGTGTACCTGCGGCAGCACGGATCCGGAGGGACCCTTCACCCGCCGGATCCGGGCTGTCGCTAGTGTAGAAGTAGCCTTAGGCCATTATTTCATGATTTTTGACAGCTGCTGCACCACAGAGGAGCCGCTCTCACCGTCCTCCACCCCCCGAGAGAGGACTCCACCTGCCCCTCCAACACCACCAGCCCAGCTACCAGAGGTAGAAGGTAGGTAAAAAAAAAGTGTAATGGTTGGACCTTCTGTCTTCAAAATATGAGCTAAATGTATGTTTTATCTTTGGTAGCTCCAACCGACAGGGAGCAGTTTTCCCCTGGACCATGGGAAGACCACGCCGTATGGGTGTCCAGTAAGTGCTACAAAAGGCTCAGTCAGTACAGAATACATGTCACAGAATAAGTTGCTCCAGTACATTAAAGTTTAGATTTTTATTGTGGGACAACCACTATAACTCGATCATACAAACTAAGTACATAACTGTTTCCACCCCAACAGACATCACCACTGATTTCGAAGTGGAGGCTGGATTACGGTGCTTTGGCTCCAGGCTCCACGCTGCCTCCAGGGTCATTCGTGTCCTGCAGCTGGAGCTGCAAGAGCTGCAGGACATGATGGCCTGACGTAGGCAAAGGCCGGCGTAATCTTATTTTTTTGTTCCTTTCTTTTGTTTATTATATTATTTATTTGTTAAAAAGAAGTTTTTATTTATTACTAAAATATTCTTGAAAAACCTGTGTTTTGAGTGTTTTGTTAAACCTTTAACACCTTCCTGATTCTGACATAGTGTGAAGAAGACAGGGTTTTTTTTTCCCGCGGACATTTTCCCATATTAATGAACACAGCGGTGTCTGCCGGCCGAAGTATTACTACATTACACACACTCCTGTTCACTGATTACAATTGACAGACAGAAAAATAAAAAAGGCTTGGCTTGTTTGGGCAACAATGCTTGACAAAGGCTGAAGGAACAGCCGAAACGTTGCATGTACCAGGGTGCATTGATGGAATAAAAGACACATTGCTTTCACTGGATAAGGATGCTGTCCTCGTATCTTTTTGTTTGTTTGGGCAACAAGCCTGTACATTCTACCTTAACATAGGCAGTGAAAATTATATGAGCTTTTTATGGCTGCCCCGGCCAGTAGTAGTAGGGGACGGGGTATATCAGCATAGAGTGATAGGTAAAATAAATACAACAGACTGCAGTGGTGTATAACAATGTCTGCTAATATAACTTGTATGGGGAGGCAGAGGCAGTGTAAAAAAATTTGTATTTTTATTTTTAAATATATATAACACATATATATATTTTTTTGGGAGGGGGGACTAAAGGCTGAGGCTCCAAAACAAACTTAACAATACTAAATAGAACTATTAGTAACGTTAACTAACAACAGCTACTCTCCTACTAAGCGTAGAAAACGGAGGTGGAGGTAGATAACAGTGTTTGGTTTTGAAATAGGGTTTTGGAGACTTCAGGTTCGCACAGCCCATGACGTGACACAAGACATTTGGCTGTAAAATTATGGCCCGGCTGACAGCAACAGTGGGAAGACACTCAGACTATTCTGCCCTGCAAGGCCTGATCTAATCACCACCAGCATCAGCAAGAGGAGTATGAAATTCGGATGTAATCCAGCCATTATTCATTTTTATAAAGGTATTTTTTTTTAACACTGCCCGGTGACAGATTTGTCCTTTTGGGTGTCACCTTCCCCCCAGTGGCACTAAAAACCCTCTCTGACATGACACTTGAGGCTGGGCAGGAAAGAAGCCCTAGTGCATAGTGGGACAGTTCTGGCTAGAAATTGCAGAAGGGACACCACTAGGAGGGAACACTGAAGCCCGAGAGGTGGCAGAAAATGACGGGGTTTGCTTGAGTGGAATGGTGGAGCAGGACGAGTCTGACCCCTGGGCTACATATGGATACTGTATCAGCAGATGACAGCAGATCATCCGGCTGAGACTGAGATGAGCGTGCCATCTACTCTACTACCTCATCTACTTTCTCCTCCACTATTGGACCCCTTTTGCTTATCCATTCCAGACATTTTTCAATTCACTCTGTGGCCCTGCAGCTGGTCTTTGTCCCTGTATCTCCCTGTCTCTCTCTGTCTCTCCCTTTGTTTTGGAAGAAGTTCAGCTGCGACCTCATTCCATGGGGTAGAGGTGGTAGAGGTCACAGCGCACATCCCAAATGTCAGGTCGCTCTTGCACGAGCAATATTAGTTTCTCCATTGAAAATGACATTATTTTTGGGTAGGTTTGACAGATATGACATCTGTGTTCAAATGATCAAATGCCTCTGGCAAAAAGACAGTTTGATCCAGACTGTAGTCTGGAAAGTGTATCAATTTTTGGGGCTGGGTTAAAGCCAAATATGCATATATGCAGACATGGATCCGCAAAAATACAGAAGACATACGGAAAGTCTTCCGTTGTGTTCCGCAATTTTGCGGACCCATTGACTTGAATGGGGCCACGGACGTGATTTTGCAGCCAAGTATAGGACATGTTTTATTTTTTTTGCGGGAGAACTTCTGTGAGATACGGATGCATTTTTTCTCCTAAGGAAAATGAATGGGTCCGCATCTTATCGAAATTGTAGATCAGATGCGGAAATGTACATACGGTCGTGTGACTGGGCCCTTAATCATTGTTGTTTGCCAGCAGCAGATTGTACAGTCTGAACAGCACTCTGCCAGCAAACAATGATTCTGTATGGTGACGAGCAAAGTCATCGCTCTTCTCTATACTGTAGAGGAGATCACTGCATGTAAATGCAACGGTCACCTCCACTGACGAGCAGGCGCTTGCCAGGAAGGAATGCTTCCATCCCGACAATTGCCTGCTGAATTGTACTGTGTAAAGGGACCTTTATTAATATACTGTTATTAGGAGATCAGTGGCAATGTGCTCCTTTTAAAAGCACCATCTCCTTGTTTGCCTAGTCTTCTCAACAGACTGTACAGCGATCCGGTCCCAAACATGGCTGCTGACAGAGGGACATGTGACCTGAAAAATTCATCTGAAGCCTCCAGTGAATAACACTACTCATGGTATGGAAAACTAAAACAGGGTTGATGTGCTTTTGACATTAATGGTATATCCCCATCCCACCGTAAATTGAGAAGTGTGCGCATATGTGGCCTTCACCGTTCCCTTTTAGGCTACCAGCACATGGACCGCAGATTTGTATCCAGAATATCAGCATTAAAAATGCACCTAAATCCGGACTATTTATCAAGTTTTTTGTGCATTTTTTGGTGGTTTTTATGCATTTTTTGGATTTTAGCTTTTCATTAAAGTCAATGGGGAAAACCACTATATATAATGTATAGAATCACACAAATAATTGATATGCTGCAGATTTTAAAATGTGCGCGGCAGGTTAATTCTGCTCAGAACAAAATCTGTAAAGTCTACAAGATTTGTCAAATATCATTCACTTTGTGGCTCATGCACACAAACGTATTTTTTTCCCCGTTTCCGTTCCGTTATTTTACAGGTCCGTATATGGAACCATTCATTTCAATAGGTCTGTAAAAAAAAACCTGAAATTATGTGCATTCCGTTTCCGTATGTCCGCAAGTTCATTCAGCAAAAAATAGACTATGTCCTATTCTTAGGTTAGGTTGAGAATTTGGCATGGTGGGGTGCTGTTTCAATTATTAGACCTCAGGCAGCAGTAAGGCTATGTGCAACCTTGTCCCTTGCCACAAAGTACTGAGGTAAGCTGGACTCTTGCACCAGGGCCCCTGCTATGACTTGAAGAGCAGACCACCTGGATTCTGCCCGGCAGAAAAAAAAATTCAGTTTGGGCCTGATCTAATCTACCTATCTAATCCTACTATTTTTATCCAGGACTGTCCACACAGCACAAGGACAGGTGGTGGGTGATCACACACTGAGATGTAGAAAGAGGCACAGCGGATGCTGACAGCATGACCCTGACACTGAGATTGACACTAAGATGTGCCCAGATGTACATGGCCCTCAGTGAGGTCAGTCTAACTTTATAAATCTACCATGATTCAGAAGTGATTCTGAAAATCAGATGAGAATTCAGTTCTACTCCAATATTCTCCCAACACCTTCAGAATTAAACATGAGGTTCTTAGCGCACAATGAAATGAAATTGTGCGAGCCCATCTGCCCCGTCAAGGCGACCTCAATCAGATGGGTCCCTACCCTAAGACTTTTTTGTTTAACTGGACATCCAGAGATGTTGCACAAATTATACATCAGCTGATATAAATATTGCATTGATTCAATGCAGATTATGTGGGATCTGAGGTCAAAAGATGTCCACAGCAGTTCCACTTAATATCTCCTGTTATAAAAGTGTTAGTGTAGGGACCCATTGAATAAAGATGCCATAAGGTTTGTCAGATGGGATCACACAACTTTACTTAACGTGTGATAATAGATGAGACCTTCTATTTCATTGAAAAGGAGGGCCCAGGGGAACTCTTATCCAGTCTTTCCCCTTTTTTTGCCAAATATTGTATTAAGCCACGGTTTTGAGTAGAGGCCTGAACAATTATTCATCTGACAACTATTACTCCTCTAAGTCATGTGAATAAATATGTAATTTCTATGGCAGTTAGACACTTCTGATACCAGATTTCAGGGGACTTAATAGAACCAGACAGGTGGAAATCCAACCTGTTCACTGCCCTTTCCCCTTCAATTCCATGGTCACAACAGACATGAGATTGTTGGTTGATCCTGCCAAAGGTCTGCTAATATAAATCTAATATCTATGGTCAGATTTTAAAGGTATTTTCCGAGACCTTAGAACTGATGACCTATGTTCTGGATGCCTTGTCAATAATCAGCAGGGGTCTCGGGTGTTAGATCAGATGATGAGGACCTATCCAGATGATAGGTCATCAGTTATAAAGTTTTGGAAAGACCCTTTAATGACCCAAATGAAAACAGAAGCTAATTTTATAATTAGTCTACGATCGTCACTTACCTGTGCACTTACCACTCATAGTTTTTGGGTGACACATTTTCGTCTATGCCCTTGTGTGTATGCTTCACTTTTCATGCATTTCTGGAATCCTAAAAGTCCATGCCTTCTTGTTTCTTATTCACATGTAGCAGTATGTCTGGTGTACATTCTCGTGTTCCTGGTTCCAGTCCTGACTCCTCTGTTCCAAGGATCTTTAGATCTAAGGTGGCTTGTTCCCAATTCTGCTTCAGGCCTGCATTTTGGTTCTTCTTCTCTATAGTCCCATAGTTATTTGATCTCTGGCTGGTTTCTCCCACTTATGCTAGAATTTTCTGACCAAACACTTGTCTAGTTGACAGCAGATCTCTATTAACGCTCCCAAAAACATGCATGCTTAAAATGACTGAGAATGCATGTTAATTGCAATAGGGAGAAGGAAGGACAACACATATAATCCTTCTATCTCACTGACGGATGATACAGTTTACCTGTATTGTTGGTCCCACCAGTACAACTAATGTCCATATGTGTCATTAGAACAGACAGATGCCATAAAGGGGTGTCTCCTGTTTGAGTGGTGAGCCGTCCTCAGGATAGATCAATCAATACTGAATTGCTGAGGGCTGACTCTGTACACGTTTACTGATCCACTGTTTGAGGAGGCCACGGTGCTTGTGCAAGCACTGCAGCCACTCCCCTGCTTACATGAGGCTATCTGCATGCCATCTAGTTAGTAGCGATCCTGCAGGATATTGTATCATTGTCCCATTAAAGTGAATGAGACAAAGCTCCTATTCCCATAAAACAGCTGACGAGGGTGTGCCCAAAGATTGCCCCCCCCCCACAGATCTGATATTGATGGCCTTTCCCAAGACCATTAATATGCTGAAACCCGAAAACCCCTTTAATATTCATTTCCCCTGTGCTGAATAACTGTTCTCCATGGGCCACCTGATGACTGCAGCAGATCTAAGATGAGAGAGGTTGTCTGTGATGAGACAACCTCTTTCATAAACAAAAACATTTGCAATCGTATCCATTTTACAATCTGCAAACCATGGATCTGTAAAATACGCTGTAAAATACGTATACCCTTGATGGGTATGCTGCAATTTCCTCACTTCCTTTTGTCTGCAAAAGGAACAATAATAGGGCATGTTCTATAACTTACAGAACGGATGTGGACGGCACACGGATGACATCAGCGTGATCCACATGTGATGTGATCCACAAAAAATGTGGATAGGACTTGTAGTATGCAGTATATCATATTATACATTATAGTACATATAGTATTTTATTATTTTTTATAATATTACATACTATGCTATAATCATCCACTATTATGTATGATGTGACAGGTAAGGTGACTCTGGAGTTGCTGTGTACGTCCCCCATGTATCACAGTGTATATGTCTGCTATAATACTGTCTGTATGATAGGGCAGCAATGGAGCGGCACATAAAGCATCACCACTATATCTGTACACCAATCTCACATACACAAGACGTCTGCTTCCAGTATGATCATGTGTAAGGCCTCTTTCACAAGACAGTATTTTTTGCGGACTCCGATACACATTTTTTGTGGATAGGATGCGGACCCATTCATTTCTATGGGTCCGCAAAAAATACTGACAGCACACTGTGCTGTCCGCATCCGTATGTCAGTTCCGTAGCCCGCAAAAAAAAATAGAGCATGTCCTATTCTTGTCCATTTTGCGGACAAGGATAGGCATTGATATAAGGGATCCGCAAAAAAAAAAAGGATGCCATACGGACGGCATCCGTTTTTTTTGCGGATCCGTAATTTGCGGACCGCAAAAAACAACATTCGTGTGAAACTAACCTAAGGCTGTGTTCACACCTGGATTAAAGACTCCAGTCAAAACCTCCAGAACGTATTCTGTAATATTTGATAGGAATATTAGCGCTATATACGGAGCGATTACTCCTATCAAAACAAGGGACACCTCGGCGGAGCCTGACCTACCTTACTGTAAGTCAATGATAGGTCCTGGTGACATCTGTCATGTGAGAGATTGCAGTTTCTGGTTTTCAAGTGTGAATACAGCCTGACAACCTCACATGTAATCTATATATATGTAATGGATAACTCCATCAACACAACGCCGGCAGTTGTCAAGACTATGACTCCCAATGGAAGAAGTGGAGGATAATGTGTTATTACACCACTGATCAAATATCCCAGAAAATTCCTACTTATCACTGGAGAAAGGTCATAGTATATCCTGGGAATGATTACTTCTCCTACTAATATCTGCTATTTAATATTATAGACAATAATTCTACGTAGATAAAAGTAACTTATCTGACAACCAAAAATGACAACGATATGACACGGTGATCTGCACAATGATCCTGCTGAACGGGGCAGAGCTGGGCGATATCCACCTTCACTGATCGCTGAAGTTCAACTGACTGGAGGCAACCGACCTTTTCAAATTGAAATCAAGCAATTTTATTGGTGGATAGCAACTACTATTAACACAGTAATACCGAGCAATTCTATTGGTGGATGGCTACTGCTATCAACAAGGTAATGCTGAGCAATTATATTGGTGGATGGCAACTACTATTAACATGGTGATGCTAAGCAATTCTGTTGGTGGGTGATAACTGCTATTAAAAGGGTTGTCCGAGATTCTGATATTAATGACCTATCCTCAGGAATGTGCTCCTTTTTAAAGCACCATCTACTGGTTTGCCCTGTCTTCTCCACAGACTGTACAGCTATCCGTTTGCAAACATGGCTGCTGACATGTGAGGTACATGTGACCTGAAAAATTAATCTAAAGCCTCCAGTGAATAACACTACTCATGGCATGGAAAACTAAAACAGGGTTGATGAAATGTAAAAGGGTTTTGCCATCTCTGACATTAATGGCATACTGTTAATTGAGAAGTGGTTGCAAATGTAGCTCTCACCGTTCTCTTTTAGGCTACCTGCACATAGAGCAGATTTATATCCAGAAAATTGGATGGTCATTAACGGGCCTTATTCCAGGCCACTGCTTATTTACGGCTGCCTAGAATAATAGCTGCATGGGTCTCCACAGGGGCTTAGCTCTTGCACAACAGCTGACTCTTGATCTAACAGCCTACATCTTCAAATGCCTGGCCATGTTACCCCTTATGCAGCCACCAGCCTGCAGGGGTGTATTTGTGAGTGTATATAGTGTTGTCACAGTGATGAAGGTGCCGGTGGATATATTACTCACAGTTTGGTGATTACTGCTCCCCGGGCCGGCATGCAGGTGTGTGGAAGGGGGACACCAATTCCTTCGGGGCACTCTCTTGATCCAGGGGCTCTTCCGGGTGGTAAGATGAGGTGCCCTTGATGGTAGTGTATTAGGGTGTCAGTCGGCAGGGTCCCTGATAACTTAGTGACGCCAGCACCTTGCGGTGCAAAATAAAGATAGTGGAATAAAGAGGAGGCAGCCTTTATCCAAAACAATTGAACTTTACTTATGCCTTGGAGTAAGTCCTTCTTAAATCACAATTCACAGTTGCTTCACTAGGCAATGAGTAAGGGTGCTGCAAGAATATCCTTATTAGGCTGGCTGTTCAGTAATAATATCAATATACGTATTTTCCTCTACTAATCAAATACAGCAATCTTCTTGCTTAGTTTCTAGTTCTTCCAATCCACCTTTGGCTAGACCTGGCTCTGGATATTGTATATATATTCCTGGACGGCAGGCATAGTGTGCGCCGGCAGGGAAGACAGTGGAGCACGTAACCTGATGGCAGCGGCAGCGCAGGACAGGTAAGTATGTTTTTTTTAAAGTGGCTGGGTGGGATGATCTGAGGTCTGAGGGGGGCACAAGACGCTGTACAGGAGCAGGCCTGGGCAATAAAGGGGGCGCTCTGCCAGGGTGCCCCCTTAACTGGCCGGGAGTGAAGTGCCCTGTGCAACCGCACGGGTTGCACACACCAAAGGCCGGCCCTGGTAACGAGCACTGTACCGCTCGGCTCCCCTGCGCTCGCATGGGCGCAGGCAGCCGCTTCCGTCCTCCTCACCCGACGGAAGCGGCTGCCTGCGCCCATGCGAGTGCAGGGGAGCCGAGCGGTACAGAGCTTGTTACGAGCACGTTCACTCATCTCTAATGTCCGCTAAAGGAATCCACACCGTCGCAGCTACAATGACGAAATTTGGCACACGGGTACATCAGGTGTCCGGGAAGGTTTTAGAACGGGTCTCAGCTCTCCAGGACATACCGTTCCTGAGATATTCCCAAACATAAAGCAAAATCTACAATGGAATGGTTCAAAAATAAACGTATCCAGGTCTTAGAATGGCCAAGTCAAAGTCCAGACCTGAATCCAATTGAGAATATGTGGAAAGATCTGAAAACTGCTGTTCACAAACGCTCTCCATCCAACCTCAAAGAGCTCGAGCTGTTTTGCAAGGAAAAATTGGCAAGAATTTCAATCTCTAGATGTGCAAAACTGATAGGGACATACCCCAAGCGACTTGCAGCTGTAATCGCAGCAAAAGGTGGCGCAACAAAGTATTAATGCAAGGGGGCCGAATAATTTTGCACGCCCAACTTTTCAGTTTTATTATTACAAAAAAAGTTTAAATGATCCAATAAATTTTGTTCCACTTCACAATTGTGACCCACTTGTTGTTGATTCTTCACCAAAAATTTAAAATGTTATATCTTTTTGTTTGAAGCCTGAAATGTGGCAAAAGGTTGAAAAGTTCCAGGGGGCTGAATACTTTCGCAAGGCACTGTATATTCAGGAGAGCAGACCCTGCACGTATGTGTGTGCTGCTCCTAGATACCTCTATGTGCATCAGCAACCAATGAGAGGAGGAGCACACACACCTCTATGTACCACCTTAATCAAGGTCGACTCTTAGATAGGTGGGGCAAAAGTGCACATGAATGCTACTCCCCTGATAATAGGAGCGCATTCACACCTGAAGGTCCCACTCCTTCAAGACATATCAAAAAAATATTTACTGAAAACAGATATAAACATCCTGCACGAGATGATAGTAAAATGTGCAGATGTACAAGGCTACATTAAGAAAGTCACAGAAAAAAAGTGCACTATAACAATAGATGCAAACAACATATGGACTAAGCCCTCACTCTATTGATAAAATCTGAGACTCTTAGACAATACATTTTGATCAAAATACGTCTGTGCCCACCTACCCAGCGCCACAGTGGTCTCAGTTCAGGCAGGTCCTGCACACAGAGGTAACTAGGAGCAGCACACTATATGTGCAGGGTCTGCGATCCTAACCATAGATGCACAACCACATACAGTAGGTAGGTTTAGCGTAGGACCTGCCTGAACTGGGTAGGTGGGCACAGATGTATTTTGATCAAAATGTATTGGCTAAGAGTCTCAGATTAGATTTTATCACTAGAGTGAGGGTTTAGTCCATATGTCGTTTGCATCTATTGTTATAGTGCACTTTTTTTCCGTGAATTTCTAAATGTAGCCTTGCACATTTTACTATCATCTCGTGCAGGATGTTTATATCTGTTTTCCGTAAATATTTTTAAGTATAGGACAGTTCATGATCATGGCCCGGACGTTCTGTTGCCGTTCTTGCACACTATAGAAAAAAAGCACAGGCATCTCTGATGGCCAGGACTGTGGGAGTGACCATAGGCCAGCACTTTCTATAGTTTGCAAGAATGGTCACCGCTGATGGACTGCAGGGTGGTCGGAACCCTGGATAAAAGCTGTGTACATACCTCCCAACCGTCCTGGATCCAGCGGGACTGTCCCGGATTACAGTGGCTGTCCCGCTGTCCCAGTACGGGGGAGGTTTGTCCCGGTTTCTGGCAGCTGTCCCTGTGTCCATAGGATGCAGAGACAGTTGTCTGAATGGCGATGAAGCAGAGAGCCGGCATCTGCTCGCTACTTCATCCATTCTCTCTCCCATCCTCCCTGTAGGCTCTCCGTACCTCCAGGCGGCTCTCCACACCTTCGGTCTGGGAGGGGGCGGGGCCAGCCATCAGTCAGCATTGGCTCCACCCCCTCCAGACTAGAGAAGATGATGTCCTGCTGGTGATGCTGCTAGGAAGAAGGTAAGTATTATGGTGTTTATTTTTTTCAACTTTCTGTGAATGGCACAAGGTGGGCATATTACTGGGGGACAATATATTACTGGGGTCACAATGTGGACATGTTACTGGGGGCACAACATTACTGGGGAGCACAAATGTAGGCATATTACTGGGGGCACAACATAAACTGCAGAGCACACTGTGGGCATATTACCGAGGGCACAACATAAACTGAGGAGCACAATGTGGGCACATTAGTGGGAGCACAACATTACTCGGGAGCACAATGTGGGCGTATTACAGGGGGGCACAATGTGGGCATATTACTGGGGGCACAATGTGGGCATATTACTGGTGGGCACAATATGGGCATATTACTGGGGGGCACACAACTGGGCATATTACTGGGGGCACACAACTGGGCATATTACTGGGGGCACAGCTGGTCATATTACTGGGGCACATAACTGGGGAATAATTACTATGTGGGGCAGTAAGGGGACTGAGTGGGATAAGGTGTATAGTTATGTTTTGGGCGGAGTTAGAGGTGTGGTCTAGTGCCGAAAAGATTTGCAGCGGCACACAATTTGTCCCTCTTTGTCCATTTCCAAAGTTGGGAGGTATATGTGTATAATGTGTGAGGCAGTGACAGGCCTTAGGCCCCTTTCACACGAGCGGGAGACTCGGACGTCACTGTACGGCACTGTACGGGGGTTACATAGCATTATACTGATTTACGATGCTATGTAACCCTTACAGTTCTGGAATCAGGGGCGTAGCTAAAGGCTCATGGGCCCTGGTGCAAGAGTTCAGCTTGGGGCCCCCAAGTTGTTTTTTCAGCCTCCGATCTGCATATTTTGCGGCTCAGATGCGGACCCATTCACTTAAATGAACACTGTGTGCTGTCCGCATCTGTATGTCCATTCCTATTTTTGTCTGTTTTGCGTACAAGGATAGGCATTGTTACAGTGGATCTGCAAAAAAAACAGATGCCATACGGAACATCATCCGCAATTTGCAGACTGCAAAACACAACGTTCGTGTGAATTTAGCCTAATACAGCGCCCCATACCTTGTACATCCAGTATAATACAGCGCCCCATACCTTGTACATCCAGTATAATACAGCGCCCCATACCTTGTACATCCAGTATAATACAGCGCCCCATACCTTGTACATCCAGTGTAATACAGTGCCCCATACCTCTTACATCCAGTGACGTCTCCTCTGATGTAGATCTTCTCTTTCCTCATCTTCTCCTTTCAGACCAGACGCCATTTTTCAGCCATTTATCATCTCTGCAGTTTGACAGAAAAAAATCTTAGTTTACTAGTTTTCCATTATCCTCCCATCTTCTGGACAAATCATCCTACCACCCCCAGTACTGTGCCACTAGTACCACACAGATAGTGCCCTTCAATAATTATTGGCACACAGTGTCCTAAAATAACTGCGCCCAGCAAATAGTGTCCCTGACACCAACAGTGTAACCATAACGCCCCCCAAAAATAACTGCGCTATGCTGATACTGTGCCAGGGTGCCCCCCACAGTAATAGTGCCCCCCAAAGTCCCAACTAATAATTCTCTGCCAGAGTGCACTTGTTAGTAATAGTGCCCCCAACAGTACTAATGTCCCCACTGTGCCCCAGAAGTAATAATGCTTCCAATGTGCCAGTAAGAAGTGCCCCAATAATGTGCCAGTAAGAAGTGTCCCCATAGTGCCCCAGAAGTAATAATGCTTCCAATGTGCCAGTAAGAAGTGCCCCAATAATGTGCCAGTAAGAAGTGTCCCCATAGTGCCCCCCAATAATGTGCCAGTACGAAGTGCCCCAATAATGTGCCAGAAGTGCCCCCAAAATTTCACCCCAATAATGTGCCAGTAAGAAGTGCTCCCCAGCCATAGACACCCCCCAAATTATGTGCCAGTAAGAAACGCCCCAATAATGTGCCAGAAGTTCCCCCCATTGATTCCCCCCCCAAAATCATGTGCCAGTAAAAAGTGTCCTACCCCCATAGATGCCCCCCAAATTATGTGCCATTAAGAAAATGCCCCCCAAATTATGTGCCAGTAAGAAATGCTCCCAGTGCCCCCATGTGCCAGTAAGAAATGCCCCAGTGCCAGTAAAAATGCCCCAGTGCTCCCATGCCATTAAGAAATGCCCCCAAGTGCCAGTAAGAAATGCCCCCAGTGCCAGTAAGAAATGACCTCCAGTGCCCCCATGTGCCAGTAAAAAATGCCCCCAGTGCCCTATGTGCCAGTAAAAAATGCCCCTAGTGCCCCCATGTGCCAGTAAGAAATGCCCCCCAGTGCCAGTAAGAAATGCCATGTGCCAGTAAGAGATGCCCCAGTGCCCCCATGTGCCAGTAACAAATGCCCCCAGTGCCCCATGTGCCAGTAACAAATGCCCCCAGTGCCCCATGTGCCAGTAAGATATGCCCCCCAGTGCCCCCATGTGCCAGTAACAAATGCAAATGCCCCCAGTGCCAGTTACAAATGCCCCCAGTGCCCCCATGTGCCCCCAATAGAGCTCCGGTCCGTGATTGCAACAATAAAAAAAAAAAAAAAACACTAATACTTACCTCCATGGAGCTTGCAGCGATGTGATGCAGGCCGCTTCTGGCCTGTGTCCCGCGCTGTACGGCTCAGTGCCTGCAGCCTATCAGAGGAATGGGCAGGGGAGACGCCTCTCCCTCCCCTGCCCCACAGTACAGGCATCTGTATCGCCGTCTTGAGGACGGCGATACAGATGACTATGGAGATGAGCGCTTCCACAATGCCCCGCTGCCCACCAACTGTGCGCAGGGCCACGCCGCACCTTGCCTAATTGGCGGTGCGGCCCTGCAAATGGCAAGGGGGGTCCTCGGGGCCCCCCTGGCTTAGGGGCCCAGTCGCAACTGCGACCCCTATAGCTACGCCACTGTCTGGAATGTGTTGGATAATGCTGACAATGTTATCCAACACATTCCAGAACTGTAAGGGTTACATAGCATAATAAATCAGTATAATGCTATGTAACTCCCGTTCAGTGTCGGCAGTTCAGTACACGGCAGAAGTCCGAGTCTCCCGCTCGTGTGAAAGGGGCCTTATACATGATAGAGGTGTGGAGGGGGTGGATGTTTCAGTCTACACCCCTATTCCACCACAGGTGAGGCCACTTGAGTGTAATCTCTGGGGGATAAACCAGCCCTCAGTGTAGGAGTCCAGGGTGACTTTGAGAAGGAAGCCTGCAGAGGCTCTGTGTGGTTCCAGCAAGGAGGGCTGGGGGCCATGAGGCTGAGTAAAGCCGGATCTCACCCCATGTGTGAACGGCATCTTAGAAGTGAGTTAGGAACACCAATGTACTAGTGAGTGCCAAGATGGACACGTGTTTATTTCGGTTTGTTTTGTTCTGTTATGATGATGCTGGAGTCTCACCTTCCCCAGTGGTGATGTAGCTGGGGAGGGTTCACCTGTGTATGTTGAAGTGCCCACAATAAAGCAACGTATGGATTTTAAATCCCCTGTTTGATGCAAAGTCTGTCATTGCCAACCCCTGAGAGAGAGGGGTCCCTTACATATGTAAAGGAAAAATGAATCCAGACAGCAAAGGAGGCAATATGGACAATCACAATACATTAGTAAGTGTTTTGTATTAACTTTCTGTACATGATAAATGCCATTTGCTGAAGTGAGACAACACCTTTAATTCAGAATGCAGGCAAACAATGCTTGACAAAGATTAATGTGAGGATCAAAACGCCACTGTATGTGGGAGATGTCAATTAAGATGTGCATTGCTTTGTTCACCTGAATAGATGCCAGATCCTGAAATGAAACCAAACCAGATGTCAAAAGTATTTCAGACCTTTCATATTTCCTAATTGAACTTATTTCCTATATGTCGCTGTACTTGGCAAGTTTATGTTCAGTGCTGTAATAGTACTCTGCTGTGACGGCAAAAGCTTATGAGCAATGCTGACACCATTACTTGAGGGTGCTAGCTGTACTATACTGTACTATACAGCTGACACCCTGCTCTCACTGCCATTTAATGCTTTAGATGTTGTTGTCAATGCAATGACATGTAAGTGATTAGAGAGACACAAAAGGGGCTCCTTCTCTGACTCTATTGCTCGCCCATTATGCAATTTCTATTACAGTAACTGACATAACACATTGCAAAACAGAATTGTATTGCAGTGTATTATGTAGTTGATCAGAGAACTTTATGTCCAAGTCCCCTGCTGAGACTAGAAAAAAAAAAGTCAAAAATCAAGTAGAAAATCGACTGTCTAAACTTACTTTTAAAAGAAAATACATAGAATACAACCGCACACTGCTACCAGATAAAGCACAAAATGCCATAATAATATAGAGTATTCCAAAGCTCATGCTATGCTTGTTTGATAAATCAGAGACTCTTGGCAAATATATTTTGTACAAAATTATCTGACCCCATTCACCGGATCGTCAAGGTGGTCTCTGCAGAATGGGAACCTAACACTTTGTCCTACCTGTTACGTGCCAGACTTGGCTTCCATATAATCAGGGGGTGTTTTGTTCCACATGCATGCTGTATCCACTCTGCCTTTTGCCATTTCTGGTGCTTCAAAGGCCTCCCCTAGTTCAGGAATGTAGATAGTAGCATGCATGCCGAATCACTCGGCTTTATAGTTGCACTGATTAAAAACAACCTGGGGGCAAATGGGCTGGTCGGGAGTGCACTAACTCATAAAAAATGAATAACAGATTGATTACAGGGGGAAAGCTGCAAAAAATGCTAGATACAAGTTATATAATGGGCAGCTGGGATCATGTCTTCCCATAAACTACACATGGAGAAACAAGGGATTCTGTAACCCTCTGTAATAAACAACCTCAGAAGAAGAAGCAGCAAAGACATTATAAAGCAATACTGAACAGTGCTGATAAGAATCAATTAATTCAATTAATGAATTATTTAAAACCATCAGCATTTTGTTCTGTTCCTCTTCACCCCCGCTTTCTCCATTGATTTTTTTATTTTATTCAGGTGTCCTATTTATTTATGAAAATTACAATAACACACCAGTTACTGTTTAATTCACACATCAGATCAGTCCAAAATATATTCAGACCCAAGATCAGTCCCCAAAGTAAATCTAAAACACCATCTACCTAAATTCAAAACCCAAACATACCCCTAAATAGTTATGCCAGATCAAAAAATGTATTCAGATCCTACACCACACCTCTAAATTCAGGCTCCCGAACTCAATATCAGATTGCAAGACCAATTCAGACCAAATCCATAAATTTTCTCCGGGGTTGGGTTCTTTTCAGCTCTGGGTGCTACTGGACTGGTGTCAAAACAGTGATGTCCAGGACTGAAGAGAGTAAATAGATGAAGGAGCATCTGTAGTAAACAGAGCTTGTGTAGTATTGCCTAAAAGCAAACTTCACAAAAGCAAACTTTGCTTTTAGGTATCTCAAGTGGCACGGGACCTAACGCTAACCCTACATGCCGTTGGGCATTTTCAGATAGGAGCATAAAGTCCGACACACAGCGACCAGCTCCCAGTTACCTCCAGCATGAAATCACACATACAATGGGAGGGGGGCTGAGGCTGTGAGTCCCACCTATCCCTGACGCCATGTCACCCAGGCTGCACAGGTGCACCAGAATGTTACCCATTGGTCAAATCAAGGCACATTGTATGCATTTTTCTGGGGATTACGTTCAGTAGTGGACCACATGTGCAGGATTTGCTCCCCCGGTCATAAATGCGCTACAGCTTTTGGGGTTTTTGAGCATTTTCTGCCATTTGAGACCACTTTCTTTCTGTGATTGTGTTTGTATATGTATACCTGGAGGTGTGGCAACTCCAGGTTGAATGTTCCTTGATTTGACCAATGGGTAACATTCTGGTGCACCTGTGCAGCCTGGGTCACATGGCATCAGGGATAGGTGGGACTCACAGCCTCCGCCCCCCTCCCATTGTATGTGTGATTTCACGCTGGAGGTAACTGGGAGCTGGTCGCTGTGTGTCGGACTTTATGCCCCTATTTGAAAATGCCCAACGGCATGTACCGTTAGTTTTAGGTCCCGTGCCACTTGAGATACCTTGACGTGGTGCTCGGGCTCCGGTATGTTCTTGATATAAGAATATATTGGCGAAAGTCTCATTTTAATATCAGAGTGAGGGTTAAGCCATATATTGTCAATTGCATTTGCCGTTGTAGTGCACCATTTTCTGCAAACTTCACATTCCCCAGATAATGGAGCAGCTCTGCAGATAGACGTTGTACAGGGTAGCCAACTGACTACTGGTCTTTCGGGCCCAGATACTACAACACTGCCTGCATAGCTTCCTAAAATGTAATAGCAAAGCAAATAGGGCCAACTAGGACTGGGTTCTCTCTTGCCAGGGACCCTAGGTGTCTACTCCATTGCTTACTAGTAGTATATGAAATAAAATAAGGACTCCATATATTTTATGATCTAAGCTACAATCTTGTAGCAGCAAGGACATATTCTAAAGAAAGAACCTGATATATTATCCAGCAGATAATTCATTTGTTATAGGTGACCATTATTTATTTTAGCTTTTTGCTCTTTGTGGTAATAATAAATATTTCTCCATTGTGTCTTTCCATTTATCTTTGGAAAGAGAGCTTCACAATCTTCCCAGATATCAGTCTAATTGTATGAGGAAGGAGCTGGTGCACTGTCTGAGTAAAACAACACTTCCCGTTTGCATTAGACATTAATCTCCACTGGACAAAGCTTACAGGGCATTCAATTTACAAATACATCCCATATCTCAGCCCATGACAGTCAGTCTACTTAAAAAGCAATAACTATAATACATGAATAGGTTTAGTTAATGTAAATAAATGATTTTATTATTCCTATCACTGCCTTATTATTTAATTCAGCCTACCTATCACTTCTTCATGAAATGTGTCCTTAAACCGAATGGTCTTAACCCCTTAATGACCAGGCCATTTTGCACCTTCGTGACCAGACTTATTTTTCAAAATCTGACATGTATCACTCTATGTGGTAATAACTTTGGAACACTTTTACTTATCCAAGCCATTCTGAGATTGTTTTCTCGTGACACATTGTACTTCATGACAGTCATAAATCTGAGTCAATATATGTAACCTTTATTTATGAAAAAATCCCAACGTTACCAAAATTTTTGAAAAATTCACAATTTTCAAAATTTCAATTTCTCTGCTTTTAAAATAGAAAGTGATACCTCATAAAATATTTATTATTTAACATTCCCCATATGTCTACTTTATGTTTGCATCATTTTGTAAATGTAATTTTATTTTTTTGGGACGTTAGAAGGCTTAGAATTTTAGAGGCAATTCTTAAAATTTTTAAGAAAATTTCCAAAACCCACTTTTTAAGGACCAGTTCAGGTCTGAAGTCACTTTGTGGGGCTTACATAGTAGAACCCCCCCCATAAATTATCCCATTTTGGAAACTACACCCCTCAAGTTACTTAACACTGATTTTATAAACTTTGTTAACCCTTTAGGTATTCCACAAGAATTAAAGGAAAATGGAGGTGAAATTTCTAAATTTCACTTTTTGGCAGATTTACCATTTTAGTCCATTTTTTCATTAACACATCTAAGGTTAACAGCCAAACAAAACTCAAATATTTATTACCCTGATTCTGTGGTTTACAGAAACACCCCACATGTGGTGGTAAACTGCTGTATGGGCGCATGGCAGGGCGCAGAAGGAAAGGAGCGCGGTATGGTTTTTGGAAGGCAGATTTTGCTGGACTGGTTTTTAGACACCATGTCCCATTTGAAGCCCCCCAGGTGCACCCTATAGTACAAACAATCAAAAACTGACCCCATTTTGGAAACTACGGGATAAGATGACAGTTTTATTGGTACCATTTTTTGGTAAATATGATTTTTTGATTATTCATTATTACACTTTTTGGGGCAAGGTGACCCAAAAATTGGTAATTTTGGCACAGCTTTAATTTATTCATTTTTACTGCGTTCACCTGAGGGATTAGGTCATGTGGGATTTTTGTAGAGCAGGTTGTTACAGACGTGGCGATACCTAACGTGTACTTTTTTTATTTATTTAAGGTTTACACAATAATATCATTTTTGAAAGAAAAAAAATCATGTTTTAGTGTCTCTATAGTCTGAGAGCTGTAGTTTTTTTATTTTTTTGGACGATTGTCTCAGGTAGGGGCTAATTTTTTGCAGGATGAGATGACGGTTAGATTGGTACTATTTTGGGAGGAGTACGCCTTTTTGATCGCTTGGTATTACGCTTTTTGTAATGTAAGGTGATAAAAAATGGCTTTTTTTCCATAGTTTTTATTTTATTTTTTTTACTGTGATCATCTGAGGGGTTAGGCCATGTGAGATTTTTGTAGAGTAAGTTGTTACGGACGCGGCGATACCTAACATGTCTAGGGTATTTTATTATTTTATTTATTTATTTTTACTCAGTTATAAATGTGCATATATGGAAAAAAAATGCTTTTTTTTTAAGTTTTTCATTTTTTTTTACACTTTTTTTTTTTTTTTACACTTTTTTGACTCAGACCCACTTGGTTCTTGAAGATCCAGTGGATCTGATGTCTTTATAATACACTGCAGTACACTATATAGTGTAATACAGTGTATTTTTACTTTACACACTAAGCCTGATCAGACTCCTGCCTTTAGCAGGAGCCTAGTCAGGCTTGATATAACATGGCAAGCCGGATGGCGTCCGGTTGCCATGGTAACCATCGGGACGCTGCCACAGCAGAGCAGCGTCCGGATGGGAGGGGGAGGACATCGGGGCTGCGCTGCTGAACTCTGCGATTGGTCAGTCAAATCTGACTGACCAATCGCAGGGGTTCTAAGGCAGGAACCACTGTGATTGGTCCCCTGCCGGGTGTCCGGACAGCTCTGCTGTCCGTGACACCCGTTTACAAGCAAGTGTCACCGCAAGTGTACTTGTGGTGACACTTGGAGCTCATGACGTACTGTGCACGTCATGATGCGGTAACTAACACCACATCATGACGTACATAGTACGTCATCAGTCACTAAGGGGTTAACATGTGACCCATAAAATAAATGCGTGTCTGCAGTGGCATCAAGCCTGTGCTACTGCCCCATTCCCAGCCACTTCTCGCAGGACCAGCATGGGAATTGTTCCGGTGCTTGAATAGTCTAGAACCATGCTGCCATTTTTCTGCACCCCAGTTCCTATGTTCTCATGCACAGTTGAGTTGCTTGGCATTGTTTCCATTCAACTATGCACAAAAGCAAACATTTTTGTAACCCTACACCCATAGAAGACCTGTGGTTAGTTCTCCAAGATTTTGGAAGAACCTCCCTGACATGTTCCTTCAAAAACTGTGTGTAAGTGCACTGAGAGGAACTGATGCAGTCACACTAAATATTGATCTGATTGATCTTTTGTTTATTCACCTTGCATTTTGTTACAACTGATAAAAAGTAAACTATGAACACTTCTATTTTTGAAAACATTCTTACATTCTTTCATTTTTACACCTGTCTAAAACATTTGCACAGTACTTTATCTATCTACACAAATACATCATATTCTCATGTAATGTCTTCCTTAAGGAATTAATACTTTAGATAAAGGAAACATTATGCTAAGGCCTCATGCACACGACCATATGAAACAATGGATGCGCAAAAACGGATCCGCAGAAAATACGGATGACATCCGTGTGCGTTCCGTATTTTGTGGAACAGAACAACTGGCCCCTAATAGAACAGTACTATCCTTATTCGGAATGCGGACAATAATAGGACATGTTTTTATTTTTTTGCGGAACGGAAATACGGACATACGGAAACGGAATGCACATGGAGTACCTTCCTTTTTTTTTTTTTTTTGCGGACCCATTGAAATGAATTGTTCCACATACGGTCCGCAAAAAAAAAAACGGAAAAGAGACGGAAAGAAAATACGTTCGTGTGCATGACCCCTAAGGGTAACTATTCTGGGCTAAATATGGCCATTTAAGATACTTATTACTAAGTATTATCATCGTCCTAGATATAATGGATAAGGTTTTGAAAAATCAGTGGTACGAGAAAGTGATTATGTGACATCACTGCACACACTCTATGACCAAGCAGTCACTTTCCAGCTTTCTAGATATACAATGACTTCTGTGCCCTCTAAACAAATAATATTTTACCTAATGCCCCCTGAATAAATAATACCCTTGTGTCTTCTGAATAAATATTTATGATAATGTGCCCTCTTAATAAATATTAATGCCACTGTGCCCTATATTAAAACCAAAATAGGCCATGCTCTCACCTTAACTAGATATCACAATGAGCAAGAAACATCCTCTTCGTCCTGCAGACACTCTTGCAGTTGAGAATGGTGCTCACCTAGGCCATTCCACTCCTGGTGGGCTCCACCATGCCAGTAGGCCCTGGAGCCATCAACACCCCCCCCCCCCCCGCCACAAACCCCCACTGTCTCTGAGCATTGGCCTTAATAAGTGGCCTGGGGCACATACAGCAAGTAATTTCCAGGGAAGACAAGAATGACATTTCTATAGAAAATCACAGTTAAGCATGTTTGGGAAAACCTCTACTTCTAATACCATGAGACGCATATAAACTGTCAGTTCATATGACCCAGTAAATGACAGTATACCTCTATGCCGTTTATGGATTGGTATGTGTTATAGACATGTCATACATGATATTGAAAATAAGGGCTTTTGTACTTCTTCAAATCAAATTCTAGAGCAGCAATTATCCACACTGATGATCCTGTGACATAAAGGTCATGTTTGTGGAGAGACGTCGAAGTATCTGCAATGTTCTTTATTAACTTGGCACATGCCAGATCTCTGAAGGTGTCAATTTTATCAATCAGTAGCTGCCTAAATGCAATGATTACTAGGCCGCCTCAATGTTAAATGACTTGAAGTCTTTATCCATGGCATATTACATTCAGTTACAAGCACAGCAATCTGCTATCAGGGTGATAGACCCAGGGAACTCTTTATTCTTTCTTCCATCTTCAACATCTCGTGTTTTTATCCTACGTCACAGCATAAAACACAGGTAACCCATCTCCATCAATGCCCACTTTCTGTCAGTGTACTTCCTATCCGAAAACCATCACTTTCTGCTCTTGTAATTGCCCTGTGATAGCTTTCAGCTTAGCTGAGACGCTGACAGACACCTACACAAAGCAAGGAGCTCTCGCTGTAACCGCTACACATCCAAGTGATGAGAGCTGTCATTTGGAGGCAGGCGTGTGGACAGAGAGCACTGACTGGTCTACAGGTCAATGAACCAGTGAAGGAGTCACTCCCTTCTTCCTTGTACTACCTGTCACCTGCCCAGACATAACAACCTTGTCTTTTCACAGATACGTCTCACCCGATTGGAACCCAAATCTCATCTCATCTACATTTCTTTACAGTATGTCCGTCCTTACCTTCATAAAACTCACAGACTGTAGAGAAAGGGTTACAAGAGTCTGGAGACTTTGTTCTGCAATTTCTAGACACACCTACCCTAATCTGTGCATTTATTCATTGCAGCAAGTGACAGGCAATGAATAATACCAGTGGAGCAAATACACATTTATATAGTTAATGCATGCAGCACTGGGCAGGAATTTTATTAAAGAAGTGTTCACGTTCTGAATTGTATTTGGAACAGCACCTTTATAAATGGATCTGTTCCTTGTTGTAGGAATGGGTGGTGAAATCTAATTTAAAATCACAGCGGACACATGGCGGAAACAGTAGATGAGCCCTGCTGGTAGCACGGACAATATGTCTGAGCTACATTTTCATAGTCCCATTAAACATGATACAATGTTGATCTAGATAGTTACCTTTATGGCCAATATGAAACCTATCGTGATTTTTCTCCATGAAATAAAAGGGTTCTCTGGGAATTAAAATAAAATTACTGAAAATACTTTAATATTACATTATTATATCAATACCTTTTATTAGTTATAATGGCTCATTTTGTCTGGGGAGCAGTCATCAGGGAGCACAAAATGGATGCCATCCTATTAGTGCAAAACCTGTCCTAATCACACAGCAGGACCCGATACTTCACAACCCTGAGCTAAAGAGCTGCCTCATCCTCCTCTACTGCGTTGTCAGGCATAAATACAGCTGATAAGATCTTCAGCTGAATCTCTGTAGCAATGGAATTCATGAGGAGACATGAAGAACAGAGAGGAGGGTGGAGGTGAGGCTAATGAGCAGCAGAACTTGTATGTAATCGGCTTTATTACCAAAGACCCACATTACCACAGTCTGCCCTGTCCGTACTCTCTGTACTTCATGTCTTCCCATGAACTCCATTCCTACAGAGATTCAGCTGAAGATATTATCATCTTTATTCAGGTTCATAATCCCTGACAAGCAGAGCAGAGAGGAGGACAAGGCAGCTCTTTATCTCAGTGTTGTGAAGTAACTTGTCCTCCTGTGTGATTAGGACAGGTTTTGTATGTACTAATAGGACGGTGATGATTTTATTTCTCCTAATGATTGTTCCTTAGACAAAATGAGCCATTATAACTAATGAAAGGTATTTGGGAATGTATTTATATTACATCAATATTTAAGTATTTTCAGTCATTTTATTTTATTAATTCCTGGAGAACCCCTTTAAGCTTGACCATCTTGAGAAATGATGTGGAGCTCCTGGGCTTCATCTGTGTCTTCTCATATAGAAGTGAGGATTTGGTCCCCCTCGAGCACCAGGGATCAGATGCGACTACTACCTTTGGACTATAAATATTTTTCAATGCTACAGAAATTCAGAGGTGCAGTTTACTGCATTTGTGACCCTGTCAATGGACTGTTCTAGGATGCTATCATGATAGGATGATGGACATCTTGCCTGCTGCACTAAATAGGACATTTACAGTATACAGACTGATGGAAAAGATACAGTGCCTTGCGAAAGTATTCGGCCCCCTGGACGTTTTCAACCTTTTGCCACATTTCAGGCTTCAAACAAAAAGATATTACATTTTAATTTTTTGGTAAAGAATCAACAAGTGGGTCACAATTGTGAAGTGGAACGAAATTTATTGGATCATTTAAACTTTTTTTGTAATAATAAAACTGAAAAGTGGGGTGTGCAAAATTATTTGGCCCCCTTGCATTAATACTTTGTTGCGCCACCTTTTGCTGCGATTACAGCTGCAAGTCACTTGTGGTATGTCTCTATCAGTTTTGCACATCTAGAGACTGAAATTCTTACCCATTCTTCCTTGCAAAACAGCTCGAGCTCTTTGAGGTTGGATGGAGAGCGTTTGTGAACAGCAGTTTTCAGCTCTTTCCACGTATTCTCAATTGGATTCAGGTCTGGACTTTGACTTGGCCATTCTAAGACCTGGGTACGTTTATTTTTGAACCATTCCATTGTAGATTTTTCTTTGTGTTTGGTATCATTGTCTTGTTGGAAAATAAATCTCCGTCCTAGTCTCAGGTCTTTTACAGACTCCAACGTGTTTTCATCCAGAATGGTCCTGTATTTGGCTCCATCCATCTTCCCATCAATTTTAACCATCTTCCCTGTCCCTGCTGATGAAAAGCAGGCCCAAACCATGATGCTGCCACCACCATGTTTGACAATGGGGATGGTGTGTTCAGGGTGATGAGCTGTGTTGCTTTTACGCCAAACATATCGTTTTGCATTGTTTCCAAAAAGTTCGATTTTGGTTTCATGTGACCAGAGCACCTTCTTCCATATGTTTGGTGTGTCTCCCAGGTGGCTTGTGGCAAACTATAAACAAGACTTTTTGTGGATATCTTTGAGAAATGGCTTTCTTCTTGCCACTCTTCCATAAAGGCCAGATTTGTAAAGTGTTTGACTGATTGTTGTCCTATGGACAGACTCTCCCACCTCAGCTGTAGATGTCTACAGTTCATCCAGAGTGATCATGGGCCTCTTGGCTGCGTCTCTGATCAGTCTTCTCCTTGTTTGAGATGAAAGTTTAGAGGGTTGGCCGGGTCTTGGTAGATTTGGAGTGGTCTGATACTCCTTCCATTTCAATATGATCGCTTGCACAGTGCTCCTTGGGATGTTTAAAGCTTGGGAAGTCTTGTGGTATCCAAATCCGGCTTTAAACTTCTCCACAACAGTAAGTGGTCTTCTTGATGCTCTCTGTGCTTTAAACAGAACCCTGAGACTATCACAGAGCAGGTGCATTTATACGGAGACTTGATTACACACAGGTGGATTCTATTTATCTTCATCAGTCATTTAGGACAACATTGGATCATTCAGAGATCCTCAATGAACTTCTGGAGTGAGTTTTCTGAACTGAAAGTAAATGGGCCGAATAATTTTGCACGCACAACTTTTCAGTTTTATTATTACAAAAAAAGTTTAAATGATCCAATAAATTTCATTCCACTTCACAATTGTGGCCCGCTTGTTGTTGATTATTCAGCAAAAATTTTTTTTCAGGCTTTTTGTTTGAAGCCTGAAATGTGGCAAAATGTTGAAAAGTTCCATGGGGCCGAATACTTTCGCAAGGCACTGTAATTTAATTCTGTTGGACTTCCAGTCTTTTGGCAGCACTCCCCAGAAGACCGGATCTGTAAGTGAGTATGTTACAGGCGTATGACCATAAAAATTGGTACTGTAATGTAAAGGGAATTCAAAAGGTTTGAGAATGAATAAGCCTACTCAGTCTACGGGAATAAATATATTTACTAAGTTATTAAATACACAATAGGACAAAGAAATCACATACAGAACAATAAAAAGTAAATAAACATCACTAGCCTAAATGGGATAGAGACTCCGTCAATCATGCTATAACCCATTGCTGTCTGCCCCGTTATAACACCGACACCCCAGGGTGTACAAGAGATATAGGGCAATCATCTCACATCATACCTAAAATGGAGGGCCTGGTGGAGTCTGCTGATTGAAGGTGGGTAACAGAGTTTAAATCTGTTAGCCCCTCGTCCAGTGTTCAGCACACATGTCTCTAAGATCACTAAGGAATGTGGTCTTATCAGCACAATGGGGGATGGGTACCATCTCTTACCCACTTCATTACAAGGGAAACTTATAAACTATTACACAGAGTATTAAACTGAATTAAAGGGGAGAATCAGTCACTTAAAAAGACCATTACAATACAGTACCAAGATGCACTCTATATAAATAGTAAAGTGTAACTCTACCTTAGAAAAACTTTTGAAATGTCATAGTGACTTATCAAAGCTTTTGTTAAGTGGGGTCCGAATGCTGAGACCCTTGCCTATTGCTGAAATGAGGAGTTAGAAGTTCTCAGCTGAGCACTGTCTCTCCTAGCTGAGACTGAACATGGCCTCATAGACTTCCTAGACTTTCATGGACAGCCAAGCATTTCAAACTTCTCATTTTTGCGATCAGCAGGATCTCCACACTAGGACCTCCATCAATCAAAACTTTGATATTTCACTAAGACATATCAAATGTTTTTTCTACTCTTTAAACTGCACTTGAGAAGTAGGGTATGAGTTCCTTACACTACCATACAGTTCTATATGGTTTTCCATATAGGTACCAAATGAATTTTGATTAATTTTCTGCTTTTAACCTAGTGATGCTTGCCAATGGTTTAGGTACCTGTTCCTGGGGTTTTTACATTGCTCACATAGGGTAGCCCATGGAAAGCTAGACCCTGCTATTCCCAATAGTGGAGTCTTCTCTGATCATTCATGGATATACTGAAGAATTCATAGCACATAGCTGGTCTATGGAAGCGTCTGTGGGTAAAAAGTGCACAACATGTCCATATGGTTTCACCCCAGTTCAGAAACTGAATTTTAATTCAAAGTAATGCAAGAGAGAAAAGTCCATAATTTCACTTTTCCATTGTGGCTATTTTTTGTCTTGTAAAAATTGCATGCATTTCACAAATTTGTTACAAGTTTTTTTTTTCATAATTCATTAATTTTTACATATTTTACATTTTTCATATATGTTACCAGTTCTATTTAAAAGTCTATGGGAACATGCATGACAAAAGCACCACTTTTAGAGTATGCAGCAATTTTTTGACGCACCCCATTTTAGTGAATGGAATCCGGCAGGCCCTGCCATTGTCCAGCTAAGCCGGATACGGCATACCGGAACACAATATCAAAATACCTGCCGCAAGTATGTACTTGACCTTACAAAACCTCTGTGCCTGTTGGAACAAGAGGTTATGATCATGCGTTTAGCTGTTCTAGAAAAGTTACACTGCTCTATTGATGACACATATTGGCTCTGCCCATGCGATAATCCAGAGATGACAGCTGTTCTCCATAAGAGGGTCCCACATTGGACACACCCGCTATACATATTACACAAACAGTAAATTACACAGAATGGCAGGTGGAGCTATTACTGGTACAACCTTTTACTGTCATTTTTCTCTTGATCAGACTTTCACATATCAGCCTCCAACCACAGAGTGACCATTAGTTGAATTTTATTTTGAACACATGCCTTTATTACTAGGTCTAGGACCCTGCCATGATTGATTGCACTGGCAGTATTATTCTCCTTGTGGCAATTTCCTAGTACCTCATTACTTTTGTTAATTATTATATCATATTATAAGCATATATAATGCAGTTACCCAGAATGAACAATAGAATATAAAGAGGGATAATTTATCAAATATCCAGGAAAAAATGGCAGGAAAAGGAGGAGGACAAAAAGTATGAAACATTCACAAAGCATTAAAACAATAGTAATTATGATGGAATAAACTGACAAATAGTGCAGAAACCCATCTAACCGTACAGTACAGAAATGCATGAAATAATATTTTGATTATTTTTCTGCAATATTTTATTATTATTATTACCGTATTTTTTAACCTATAAGACGCACCAGCCCATAAGACGTACCTAGGTTTTAGAGGAGGACAATAAGAAAAAAATATTTTTCACTACGCCTCAGGTCAGATCACCAATCAGACCCGCAATGTTAATCAGACCTCAGCTGACAGCCCTATTCAGACCTCCAATGTTAATAAGACCCCAACAAGACCTCAGATCAGACCTCCAATCAGACCTCAGCTCAGACTCCAATGTAAATGACCCCCAATCAGGCCTCAGATAAGAGCCCCATGCCTCTTATCAGCCCCCAGCAACCTTTTATCAGTCCCCATTGCCTCATATCAGTCCCCATTGCCTCTCACATTAGCCCCCAGCAACCCCCTTTGCCTCAGATCAGCCCCCAGCAGCCCCCTTTGCCTCAGGTCAGCCCTCATTGCCTCATATTAGCCCCCAGCAACCCCCTTTGCCTCAGATCAGCCCCCAGCAGCCTCCTTTGCCTCAGGTCATCCCCCAGCAGCCCCCTTTGCCTTATATTTAATAAAATAAAATAAAAAACACGTACCTTTCCTGCTCCGGACGCCGTCGCTCCTCTCCTCTAGCGTGATCCTCTTCTTCCTGCTGCCGGATGTGCTGTGAACTGGCGGGCACAGCGTGAGGTCACAGAGCGCCTTCACGCTGTGCGCAGCCACTGCACAGCCAACAGCCAGGACCAGGAAGCGGTGAGTCTTCACCGCTTCCTGGTCCTCCAGTACTAACAAGCGCTTCCATAATGCAAATGCTCATTAGTATACACAGGGGCATTTTCCCCCCACTTTTTTTTGGAGGGGGGGAGCAATGCGTCTTATGGGGCGAAAAATACGGTATTATATAATATCAATATAAAATAATTCTCATATCACTACATACCGTATAAACTATGACCCCTATGAGAAATTTATTTTAGTTAGTTTTATAAAACCTAAGAAATTCCATTAAAAAAAAAGTTTGAGGGGAGGCAAAGTGGAAGTTGTGGGAGAAGATGAGAGAAGTGATGATGGCAAAGAGGGTGGTTGCAGTCCTCATTGCAGTGGTTGGAGGGCACATCCAGGACCTTCTGGGACTTCTGAGTCTCACTGTAAGTTCACTTTGAATTCTTCCCAAATCAAACAACCACAGGCATGCAATTCCATTCTCATGAACACTTTCTGCAATTCAGGGTGCAGTTCTTAGATCAGATGGTCAGTCCATCTCACAAGTGTGGTGGGCAGCGAAGCAATATACGTACCCTTTTACACAGCGATAAAGTCTTTTGCATAAATGAGCAAATACCTTACTGTCTTTCCTGCATGGCTTTGAAACTGTTCTCAAGTTTCTGTAAATGTGTGAAGGTGAGCAATAAGAAAAAACATGGAAATCTGTTACATCTTATCTGTAACATCTTATGTTATGCATTTAACAATCATCTTACCCAGATAACGTAACAAGATTGTTTTTAGCTTGGAACAGCTTACCGGTCGTTTTATAATCGTTATTACGATCGTTCCTTGCTCCTTGCCATAAGCATTACCATTACCATCTGCCAACGACTAAACGATTTTCGTTTAAACTGGAAGATTTTTTGAACGATGAACGATTAATTTATTGGCGGCACAAAAGATGCGATCAACGAGAAGCGAACGAAATCTCGTTCGTCGTTAAATCGTTACCAGTGTTTATACGCAACAATAATCGCGCAAATCCGAACGTTTGAACGATTATTTGAACGATAATCGGCTCGTGTAAAAGGGCCTTTACGCAAGGTAGGCCTTCAGACAGAAGCACCTAGTTCCTGTTTTGAATGACGAAGAGAATATTAGCCAGCCAACGCCTGAATAAGACTGCGCAGATGCAAAAGAAACCTATTGTATACATACAGTATATCCTGTTTTGTGATTTCATAAATTTATGCTCCATGTCCAAAAAAGGTTATATATTCTGGACATCCAATTATAATATGGTATGGAGATACATGTGATTTGATAACCACTCCTAAATCACTCCTAAATCAGAGAATTAAAATGAGACAGTGCTTCCTGAAAATAAAGAGAAGTGTATGGGATTTCAAACCAGCAACATTCTGTGTGGTCTGGAGTTCTTAGCGTCGACGCATGCACTCAAATCTAATTTGGACAGAGACAATCAATTGAAGTAAGGGATAAAAAAATATTTCCCTGACAGTGGTGCCATGACTGGAAGCGATTCTCATTTGGGGGTTCGGGACCCCTGGGGGGCCGACGCCCAACTACCCGCTGAATTGTTCTGGGCTGTCCGATTTGGAGCCTGATCAACTCCATTGACAAACGGTAAGTTCACTGGTTTTTATATATATATATATGAATCTGTGACTTATCCGTATCGGACTGTTCTGGGTGAGTCTGCTGGTGGTATTGTCGACCCTCTCGGTGACACCTGAAACGACTGGGTGCCTGTTCCCACTGTGAGAATCAAAGAACCTGTGTGCGTATTCATATACGTACACTGTTTGTCGTTTCCAATTGATTGTTTCTGGTTGGTGGCTCAGGTGCACGTGGTGACCAGATTAGATAAGATAAGTTATTCTGCAATTTCTCTCTTTGTATTCTATTTCTTGGGGTCTACAGAACTGATAATGGGGGGATAGATTATTTAGAGTAAGAGTGCTTTGATTACTCCCTGCCAAGAGTCTAGGGAAAGAGCCATGAAGCTGATTACTCCCTGCCAAGAGTCCAGGGAATGAGCCATGTTGCTGATTACGCCCTGTCAGGTCATTGATATAAGGATTTAGCCTCCTTGACAGCAGGGAAAAGATCAGTTCTGTGTTAGAGTAAGGAAAAACGGCTGCACTGTTAGATAATCTGTGTGGATTTCAGACTGGTTTAGATACCAAAACCCCTTTCCCCAGATTCCCAATTCCCCTTTCCGTTTAGGAATTGCTAAGGGTAATCCCAATTCAGATCCGGAAGTGAGAGCCCTGTCTGTCTTATTATTTTTATAGGGCTGTGGGTGACACCTGAGATTATAGTTAGTGACACTCTGGGTGAAAGCCACAGCTGGTTCATAAGTTTTCTCCCTCGCTAAGCACGGGGGGAGGGAAGGGCTAGCCTTCGCTTAACCCCAGAGGGAAAGACCAGTCTCAGTGCAGTCGTGTGCTCTGTCTCACTCAAAAGCACCAAATAGGGAAACTAGTCACATGTGCAAACTGAGAGAATCTGAAAAGAAAAAAATAAACATAAGTATGAAACAATTACAAGCTGCTCTCGGGTCCAGGACCCCATGTGAACAATATGAAAGTCCAATACAGCTTGTAACGAACAGAGAGGGGAAAAGTCATGTTAATGATGTGAAGAAATTAATGAAAATATGTAATATGCATAAGGGAGGCAGATTACAAGTTCATATGTGGACTAAAGCATTGAAAGAGCACAGAGGAATGTTGCAAGATCATGGTTTGCTCCTCGCTGCTCAGGCTTGGCATCGAACAGCTTGTGAGATTGCTAAAGAACATTTTGTGGAAGTTGAATGTAAAGATAAGAAAGGGAATACAACTGCGTATATGTATTGTATTATGAAAGAGCCACCACCGCCCTATAATGGCGACGGTCCCAAATGCTGGGAATGTCCCAATTGTGGTCAACAAAACCCGCCCTCAGCTGAATACTGTGTAGATTGTGGTAAGGGACGCCCAGACCCTGCCCCACCATGTTTATCTTCAAATGCAATTTCGAATGACACTTCCCCTTCTGCACCAACCCTTGAACAATCCCCTGGTGGCCATTTTGATACACCTACACTCCCTGTTACTGGCAGTCATTTTACTACACCCAATTGCAGTAAATCTCTCATGGTACCTCCCCCCACGGGTATCCATTTTAATGTACCCAATCTATCTAGTGATCATCTCACTACACCTAAGCATACAGGTACTTCATGTTCTACCCATGTTTCTGCTGTTGTTAACAGAAGACCTCATGTTAAAGTCACTGTGCCTCAGATCATATTACAACCAAGACCCAATGCTTCACAGCCATTATACCCTTTGCTTACTTCCTCAGGGGCCTATTATATACCTACTTCTGAAGTATCTCCAATTATGATGATACGCCCTGAAGATCCACAAATTGAAGTTTCAGGGGAAGAACAAATTTCAAAGGAAGAACTACAATCAGAAGAACAACAAGATAATCAGGAAATTAATTTGATGGATTTAGATCCTCTCCCCACTACTCCCTATTATAAAGAAACACCACAATCTGGACAAATAAAACATGAGACAGAAGATTATGAACAGGGATGGAACACAGTGGGAAGTGATGAAGAAGATACTAGAACTCATAGTTCTTACAAGACTATCACACCGCGATCTAGGATGAAACACATAACTTCAAAGAAAACCTCAAAACAACCTAAAGTTCAGTTCAACACACCTGTTTTTACCACTTCAATCTGGAACATTGAAACTCCCCTCATCATAGCTGTAGGAGATCTTGTACAACAATCAACAGTGGCAATAGTAAATCCTACAAACCCATATCTTAGACATATTGGTGGGATAGCCCAACAAGTTGTAACTCAAGGTGGCGATCGCATTCAAATGGAATGTGACAAAATTATAGGACGTGCTGGGGGTGCTCAACTTCCAGTATCTGGAGTAGTAATTACCTCCGCAGGTAATTTGAACTATCGCTATATTATTCATGCAGTAGGACCGACATACCACAAAGAACATCATGAAGATTGCGTACGTTTACTAAAACAAACTATACATAACGTACTCGAAGTTACTCAAGAACAGAAATACCATTCATTGGCTATTCCTCTTATCTCTGCTGGAATATTTGGTTTCCCAATATACCCATGCATTCACTCTATTCTTACTACAATACTTGAACATTCACCTGTCCCGACACTGCATGAGATACGGATTATAGTGTAAGACCTCTATACTGCTGATTGGTTAAAAGAAGTCTGGCAGGAAGTTAATCGACCCAAAATTCTTTCTGATTCAAGAGTTCCTCATCGTTTCCTGGATCAACATCACACAATTCAACAGCTCACTCCACTCATCGAATTAATTCATATTCCTCAGGAGAAGAATTCTGCTGACGTCTTGAAGCTTGGGCGAAGGACCGTCTAGCAACATCTTCAATCAACATTTTCGACTCTGCTCAGGAAAAATCTGAAACTGTGGAGAAATATTACAATCGAATGCTAACTCTATTCCAAGATCAAGGATTTGATATGAATACCAAGAGCCATCAAATTCTCTTCGCTACTTCCTTTGTAAAAGGTTTACTAAAACCCATCCGCCAATATTTTGAAACTACAAGGCCAGAATATGTGGATTTGCCCAGCACCCAGATCCTCCGAATTGCTAAAGCTCAAGGTAATTTATTAACTGCCACAGAAACTGAAGAACAACCTACAAAAAAGTCTGGAACCAAACTGGCCGTCCTACAAGAAATCTCTGAAGATCCACCAAAGACATCACCTCAACCAATTTTATATAACCAACCGATGCAAGTTTATCCACAATCTATGCAAATGGTCCCACAATCTGGATATCAACTGCAAACTTTTGCACATCCTCAAACTTGGTTTCCGAACAAACAAAGAATGGAGACCAGAGTCTGTTTTTATTGTAAAAGATTTGGACACATTATGAAAAATTGTCATAACAGACCTAATTTAAACATTAATGATCCAAAGTTATATCCATAAATGTACAAACAACGTTATAGTCCAAATCAACCATACTTCCCACTCCCACAAGAGAGACCTCAACCGACCCGTGTAAATAACCCTTTCCATGGACCACAAACGGGACCACAAAATTCAATACTTAATCCTCAAATTCAAGAGTACTCTCCAAATGCCTATCAGCAAGAACCCTCACAAGCTGGGTTCAACCCCAATCATCCATAGGATTTTGGCAAGCCTGTGTCTACTATTTTTATCAATGCTACTCCATGCAATGTTTTAGGTCATTCTGGGCCCGTTCTAACTGTAAATCTCCCAATCAATGGTCATGAACTTCCTTTTCTAGTGGACACAGGTGCAGCCAGATCAGTTTTGAAAAAAGAAGATCTTCCACCAGATGTCATACTCTCTCCTGATTTCATTTCATGTGTAGGAGTGGATGGAAATCCTACAGAGACCCGTCTGACATATCCAGTACCAGTTGGCTTACATGGCCTGATGTCTAGACTCCTCGTCTCCCCAACCTGTCCTACTAATCTATTGGGAGCAGACCTTTGCCAGAAAATGAATGCTACAATAAGATATGATTCTTCTGGCATGTATTTGGATTTTGAAACTAAACCTGCACCCGAATTGACATGCATCCTTCAAGCAATCCCTGCTTTCCTTGTGTCTAATCCTGAAGAATCCATCCCGTCAGAATTCCTGTCTCAAATTCCAAACACTTTATGGTCCTCAGGACCAGATGACATCGGCCTCTTACCAGTTACACCTGTACAAGTTTTCTTAAAACAAGGAGCATCGGCACCAAGATTACCCCAATATCCTCTAAAAGCAGGTCAAGAACGATCGCTAGAAGACCAAATCAAAACCTTTCTACAGGCAGGAGTACTCATCCCATGTGTATCCCCCGCAAATACTCCTTTATTTCCTGTGAAGACAAAATCCGCTCCAGGTGAACCACCCAAATATCGCCTAGTACAGGACCTACGAGCTGTGAATTCCGCTACAATTATGGAGACTCCCGTTGTCCCTAATCCTCACACCCTCCTCAGTACCATACCTCCTCATGCTATATACTTCACAGTAATTGATCTTAGTAATGCCTTTTTCAGCGTCCCTTTATATCAGGACTGTCAATACCTCTTTGCTTTTACTTATCGAGGAGCTCAATATACATGGACCAGGATGCCCCAGGGCGCTCAGAATTCCCCCAATCAATTTACCCAAGCTCTGCAAACTTGTCTCCAACCATGGATTTTACAACATCCTGAAATTGCTCTCTTGCAATATGTAGACGATCTTCTCCTTTGTGCCCCTAATCTCCACCTTTGTCAATCGAATCTGTCAGTCTTCTCCAACATTTAGCAAACATCAATTCTAAAGTTTCGCAATCCAAACTCCAGTGGTGTCATATAAAAGTTATATTTCTCGGACACTGTATCTCACAAGGAACAAAACATCTCACTGATGATCGGAAAAAAGCTATTGAAAATATTCCATACCCGCGTAATCTCAAAGAACTTCAAGGATTTTTGGGAATAATTACTTACTGCCGGCAATGGATCCCCAATGCATCTGCCCTCATGCAACCACTATATGACTCTTTCCAAGAGATCCTGGCCACTAAAAGACTATCTCCACAAGCTATGGATTCTTTTGACAACCTTAAACAACTGATTTTGAAAGCACCAGCATTAGGACTTCCAAATTACTCTGAACCCTTTAATCTCTTCATCTGTGAACACATTGGTCATGCCTCTGGGGTGCTGACTCAGAAACATGGTGACTCTATGAGACCTCTTGGATACTATTCTTGCAAACTTGACCCTGTTGCACAGACTGCACCCACTTGTCTCAAGGCTGTTATAGCTGCGCAAGCTCTTCTTGACAAGACTCAAGACATCATTCTGGGACACCCTGTTACCATTTTGGCTCCCCATGATCTTCAAGCAATCCTCAAACAATCTCAACAACCACATCTTTCTATGCAACGTAACATCCGTTTACAATGTTCCCTTTTATTACCAGAAAATGTGACTCTGAAGAGATGCATCATACTGAACCCCGCTACTCTACTTCCTCTCGCAAGGGGGGGGGGAAGATCCATGGGAAAGAAATGACATAGACCATGATTGCCTCGAACAAATGAAGGCTGAGACATCCCATCTTCCTACTGTCACTGAAACTAAACTGGATAACCCGGATTATGTTTTCTTCACTGATGGCTCGAGATATGCAGATGATCAAGGACGGTTCTACACAGGATTTGCTGTGGTTACTTTGCAAGACACCGTGAAGGCTGCTTCCTGACCTCCACACATGTCGGCCCAAGAAGCTGAGCTAAAAGCTCTGGCTGAGGCTTGCATACTTGCGGAAGGAAAGACTGCTAACATCTACACAGATTCAGCCTATGCATACGGTATCGGACATGACTTTGGCCTGAAGTGGGCCCTGCGAGGTTTCCAGACAGCTAGTGGAACGCCTATCAAGAACTATAAAGCTGTCAAGACGTTGATGCAAACTCTCGAGCTACCAAAACAAGTAGCAGTTTTGAAGGTCAAGGCTCACAGCAGAACAGAGACAGAGGAGTCAAATGGAAATCACAGAGCGGATTTGGCCGCCAAGGCTGCAGCACTTTTTCAGCCAAAGCAAGAGGATGTTTGGGTGCGAGAGAAAGCAGAGGCGGGTATATATATCTTGACAAGAGCGGGAAAGAAAAAAGAGGAAGAAGAGAAGACCCAGCAACAAGGAGTGCCAAATCCAGGAGTTGCACTTTTAAGACAGTTTCAAACTCAAGTAAGTCCAGAAGAAAGGAAAATATGGGAAGAAAAGGGAGCTGAACTACAACAAGATGGATTCTGGAGAAAGGGCAAGAAATTGTGCTTACCCAAGGCACTGTACCCAGCTGTAGTACAATGGGCTCATGATACTACTCATAGAGGAAAGAACCAAATGAATGATGTGATTAACAAAATATATTTGGCACCTGGAATTACTACAATAGCCACCAACTATTCAAGAAGTTGTGAAATATGCAACACTTGTAACCCAGGAGGAATGATAGCAACACCGAAGAAACATTTAGCCAAGCCGTTATATCCATTCCAGAGGATCCATATCAACCACATGGAATTACCCAAGAGCGGAAAATACAAATATGTTCTAGTGGTGGTGGACATGTTTTCAGGATGGCCTGAAGCTTATCCAGTCAGCAATATGACTGCCAGAACTACTGTAAAGAAACTATTGACTGAAGTAGTTTGTAGATTCGGAATACCAGAAATTATTGAAAGTGACCAAGGACCGGCCTTCATTGCGGACGTAACCAGAGAACTTTGGAAGCTAGTGGGAGCTGACCTGGGCCTACACAATCCTTATCATCCACAATCAAGTGGAAAGGTGGAAAGAATGAACGCTACTCTGAAGAATAAGATTCTGAAAGCTAGTAAAGAAACTTCTCTCCCCTGGCCTGACATTTTGCCCATTGCACTTTATTCTATCAGAAACACACCTAGACAACCACTGGCCTCACTCCCTATGAAGTGTTGTTCTTAGGCCCACCCAGGCTGGGGAGGTACCACCCACAACAATTAAGTGCAGGGAATGATAATCTTGTGAAATATGTTGTAAGTTTATGTAATGAATTGAAAATAACCCATGCTGCAGTGTTCTCATCTATTCCAGATCCAGACTCTGACCAAGAGACGCACAAGTTACAACCAGGTGACTTTGTGCTGGTGAAAAAAACACGTCAGATTCTCTAGAACCCAGATTTGAAGGACCATACCAAGTTCTTCTAGTATCCCCGACTTCAGTGAAGCTTGAAGGGAAACCTACCTGGATACATGCCTCGCACTGCAAGAAAGTGGACCCTCCCAGTCCGTTATCATGAAGAATACCTTTATCCTTTACAAAATCTGTTTTGTTTGTGTATGTATGGCACAAGAGGTAGCGATCACCCGGGATGGGGGAATAGCTACTAGGGGGACAGTCACATTCTGGTACAATTCATCAAGTACCCAAGTGGCGACCTTTAAGTTTGAGTTTTGTGAGGTTGCCAAATGCCAAGTGGATTACAATCCATGTGGACAAAGCTTGAATGACCTCCGGTCTCTTGATTACTTGTGTCAAAAGGGGACACAATACATATGTGTTACTGATGATTATTATGGTTCAAACTATGATTATTATGGAGCAGTAGGATGGAACACTGGGGATACAGATTGGGGGTACAAACCACGGAGTGCTCAGAACAAGAAGGATGGAATGGCAGGTCCTTACTTACTAGGATGACTTTGTATAAGCCACCATGCAGTAGTGGAAGCGGGACCCAATTAGTCTTAACTATAGAAAACCCCAGTCCAGGGGATGCTGGAACTTATGTCTTGGCCACCTACAGGGGAGCTGGAGGGGATTACAGAACACAGTTCGAAATTAGTGATATGGAAGACTCACCACGTTGGAAGACTACACAACAAAAAATCAATAGGGTTCAGAAAACTGTGGAAAGAATCGAGAACTTTATGAAAATTAAAGTTCATATACAAAAAATGGAGAGATGATAGCCATCTCAAATCCCACATTAGAAGATACCTATGCAGTAGAGACAGGATATAATGACATTAATTTCTGGTTAGAATGGAAGAAATATTCTGTCATGCAAAATAAATAAATCAAATTGTTATGTCTGTTCTGGAGCCCGTCCACATCTTGGTTCAGTCCCTTTACACTTGAATCCGGCCACAGAAGAATGTTTCCTCAGCCTTGTTTACTAACAAAACTATCTCTAATCCCTATTGCGAAATGTGGAAAATGAAATATCCCATAGTCACTCAAAAACCAACTCCAAATTATGGATTACCATTTACCCTGGTAATTATACTTGTTTTAGCAATACTGATGGGGATAGAGATTTCGGTAAATTTGGGTCAGGTTATTGCGGTACCTATGGTAATGTCTCAAGAGATCAATTTTTAAATCAGTACAATCAGTAGCGGACGTTTTCTGGATCTGTGGAGATATGAAAATAAGATCCAGGCTTGAGGGAAATTGGACAGGGGAATGTACTCTGGCCAAAGCTATAATACCTTTACATACACTGTATAATGCCCCTGGAAGGAAGTGAAATAAAACAAAACCATAATATCAGACATAAAAGGTCTAGTGACTCTCAAACCCAAATGAAGCTTTGATCCCCATGTCTATATAGATGCAATAGGAGTACCAAGGGGGGTACCAAGTGAATTCAAAGCTAGAGATCAAGTAAAAGCAGGGTTCGAATCACTTCTTTCCCAAGTAAACAATCAATAAAAATGTAGATTGGATAAATTACATATATTATAATCAACAGAGATTGTCAATTACACCCGAGATGCTTTACAGGGTTTGGCTGATCAGCTGGGACCCGCCTCCATTATGGCCTTTCAAAATAGAATGGCCCTCGACATGGTATTAGGCAGAGAAAGGGGGAGTCTGCAAAATGATCAGAGATGTATGCTGCACTTATATCCCCGACAATACAGGACCCAGCGCGAAGGTAACTTTGGCCATAAAAAAGTTAGACAACCTCTCCCAGGAACTTAAAAGAAATTCAGGGATTACTGATCCATGGGACCAGTATTTCTCTTGGATGAATGGATGGCAGAAATGGTTGGCTCAGGCAGGAATGGTCTTAAGGTTGTGTTGTTGATATTAATAATTATAGTACTGTGTGTTATCCTTGCTTTAAAAAAACTGTTAATAAAAGGGGTAGAT
>ONZH01022260.1:0-18666 GCA_900303285.1 Rhinella marina | reverse complement strand
CAGTACAGTGGCCTATTAAATGGCCTAGATATTGTATATTTCAAAGTACAAGCCGTGTAGTAACTGAACAGACGGTGGGTATTTACACCAGGTATGTGAGATAATTTAGCAAGAGAACGCACAGTACAGTGGCCTATTAAAATGGCCTAGATATTGTATATTTCAAAGTACAAAGCCGTGTAGTAACTGAACAGACGGTGGGTATGTACACCAGTATGTGGAGATAATTTAACAAGAGAACGCACAGTACAGTGGCCTATTAAATGCCTAGATATTGTATATTTCAAAGTACACAGCCGTGTAGTAACTGAACAGACGGGTGGGTATTTACACCAGGTATGTGAGATAATTTAACAAGAGAACGCACAGTACAGTGGCCTATTAAATGGCCTAGATATTGTATATTTCAAAGTACAAAGCCGTGTAGTAACTGAACAGACGGTGGGTATTTACACCAGGTATGTGAGATAATTTAGCAAGAGAACGCACAGTACAGTGGCCTATTAAAATGCCTAGATATTGTATATTTCAAAGTACAAAGCCGTTGTAGTAACTGAACAGACGGTGGGTATGTACACCAGGTATGTGAGATAATTTAACAAGAAAACGCACAGTACAGTGGCCTATTAAATGCCTAGATATTCGTATATTTCAAAGTACAAAGCCGTGTAGTAACTGAACAGACGGTGGGTATTTACACCAGGTATGTGAGATAATTTAACAAGAGAACGCACAGTAACAGTGGCCTATTAAATGGCCTAGATATTGTATATTTCAAAGTACAAAGCCGTGTAGTAACTGAACAAGACGGTGGGTATTTACACCAGGTATGTGAGATAATTTAGCAAGAGAACGCACAGTACAGTGGCCTATTAAATGGCCTAGATATTGTATATTTCAAAGTACAAAAGCCGTGTAGTAACTGAACAGACGGTGGGTATTTACACCAGGTATGTGAGATAATTTAGCAAGAGAACGCACAGTACAGTGGCCTATTAAAATGCCTAGATATTGTATATTTCAAAAGTACAAAGCCGTGTAGTAACTGAACAGACGGTGGGTATGTACACCAGGTATGTGAGGATAATTTAACCAAGAAAACGCACAGTACAGTGGCCTATTAAATGGCCTAGATATTGTATATTTCAAAGTAACAAAGCCGTGTAGTAACTGAACAGACGGTGGGTATTTACACCAGGTATGTGAGATAATTTAACAAGAGAACGCACAGTACAGTGGCCTATTAAAATGCCTAGATATTGTATATTTCAAAGTACACAGCCGTGTAGTAACTGAACAGACGGTGGGTATGTACACCAGGTATGTGAGATAATTTAACAAGAGAACGCACAGTACAGTGGCCTATTAAAATGCCTAGATATTGTATATTTCAAAGTACACAGCCGTGTAGTAACTGAACAGACGGTGGGTATGTACACCAGGTATGTGAGATAATTTAACAAGAAAACGCACAGTACAGTGGCCTATTAAATGGCCTAGATATTGTATATTTCAAAGTACAAAGCCGTGTAGTAACTGAACAGACGGTGGGTATTTACACCAGGTATGTGAGATAATTTAGCAAGAGAACGCACAGTACAGTGGCCTATTAAAATGCCTAGATATTGTATATTTCAAAGTACAAAGCCGTGTAGTAACTGAACAGACGGTGGGTATGTACACCAGGTATGTGAGATAATTTAACAAGAAAACGCCACAGTACAGTGGCCTATTAAATGGCCTAGATATTGTATATTTCAAAGTACAAAGCCGTGTAGTAACTGAACAGACGGTGGGTATTTACACCAGGTATGTGAGATAATTTAACAAGAGAACGCACAGTACAGTGGCCTATTAAATGGCCTAGATATTGTATATTTCAAAGTACAAGCCGTGTAGTAACTGAACAGACGGTGGGTATTTACACCAGGTATGTGAGATAATTTAACAAGAGAACGCACAGTACAGTGGCCTATTAAAATGCCTAGATATTGTATATTTCAAAGTACACAGCCGTGTAGTAACTGAACAGACGGTGGGTATTTACACCAGGTATGTGAGATAATTTAGCAAGAGAACGCACAGTACAGTGGCCTATTAAAATGCCTAGATATTGTATATTTCAAAGTACACAGCCGTGTACTAACTGAACAGACGGTGGGTATTTACAGCAGGTATGTGAAATTATTTAGCAAGAGAACGCACAGTACAGTGGCCAATTAAAAGGCCTAGATATTGTATATTTCAAGGTACACAGCAGTAGTGCCAAATATAGTTTGGTATGTAGCAGAGCACCTAATACACCACTAATGCCTCTCTCTGTCCCTACTCCAGCAGCTATCCCTGAATACAGCAGCCGTTCTCTGTAAAGTCTATATTGTAGTAAACCTATCACTGAAGTCCACTGTAGTAGCCCTGATAAGGGCTTTTATTCACGCTCCTGCCTGTCCAACAGCTAAAATCTGTCTCTCCCTTCTCCAGCCTCTGTCCCTGACTAAGTTCACGCAGCATATGCGTACGAGCAGGAAGAGCTGAGTTTTTAATATTCGAGGTCACATGGTTTTTCCAGCCAATGCATGTAGACGCTGTTTTCGCGCTGCCAGCGTGCTCAGCGTGCCTGTCATACCCCCCCTGCATGTTGATTGGTGGAAAAAGAGCGCCAGGGAAGGTGGGAGGGGAAACGAATTCTAAGTGCGCCATCGCCGTTATACTCGATTGAAATCGAGTGTGCCGAATATCGTAGTATTCGATCGAATACCAGCTCGATCGAACACTACTCGCTCATCTCTAGTTACGATGCCTTCTATCAAGGATTGTGGTCAGCTGAAAAGTGGCCTATTAGTTGGGTCAATAATGGTTATACAAGGAATTCGGTTTTTATTGAACTATTTCCAGTACTGGTAGCTTTAACAGTCTGGTCAGATCAGTTCAAGAATCAATGAATCCTTTTACACTCCAACAATCAAGGAGTAGTTTTTTCTATCAATTGTCTTACTGCAAAATCAGATCTGGTCATATTGTTACTACGACTCATTGTTTTGTTATGCCTAAAATTTAATATTTGGTTGAAAGCTAAATATATTCCGGGTAAGACGAATTTAATAGCTGATCATTTGTCTCGGCAGAGGTTTTTAGAATTCTTCAGGATTGTGCCGGACGCTTCCCCAACGGGTATCCCTTGTCCTCCTCATCTGTGGAACGTAATAGACATCTGACGAATAAACTGATTATAGACTCGTTCTCAAAGAATACATGGGAGTCTTATGTCGCCGCATGGTCAAATTGGTCTAACTTTTGTGATATGAGAAATATCCCTTGTTTTAGCTACGATATTAATATATTTTTGGATTTTGTTTTAGAACAATTCAAAATAGGCCTGAATGCCGACACTATACTTAAAAAACTATCAGGCATTTCTTTATTTTTTTTAATTAAAAGGTTACCCTCCAATTATTTCTAATTTCAAGATCAAGCAGGTCATTAAAGGTATACGTAGGAACAATCTCAGTCAACAGACTAGAACTAGACCTTTGTCCTTACAATTGCTTAAAAAATTGATTGGTTACTTACCTTTAGTCTGTAAATCCGAGTATGAGTCTCTTTTGTTTTCTGCGGTCTTCTCCATAATGTTATTTGGAGCATTTAGAATCTCTGAGATCGCTGCAAAAAATAGGAGAAGTGAAGCTCCCATTTTATTTTCAGATTTAGTAGTTGGAGACAATTACATCAAATTACATATCGGAAAGTCTAAAACCGACCAATTACAAAAAGGAAGATGGTCTAGTTTATTCAGGTTTCCTATTTCAGAAATTTGTCCAGTTCACACCATTACCGAATGGATTGCTGTCAGATCAAGAATCCATGGTCCATTATTTTTACATTCCGATAATACACCACTAACAAACTACCAGTTTAACTTTATTCTTAAACAGGTTATCAGTTTATCTGGTTTTAGTGGTAATAGAATCTCTTCGCACTCTTTTCGTATAGGTGCAGCGACTTTAGCCAGTCAGCTTGGTTTACAATCAAATTCTATTAAGAATTTAGGTAGATGGACATCTGATTGTTACAAGAGATATATTCGTCCTGAATTGACGATACTTTAATTATTCACAGGTGAAAAGAGGATTATATGGATCGTAGGAGATCAAACCTTATCCGATGTGAAGAGAAGATCCATCATTAAAAATGGTTTGAGTAACTTAGGCTTCGACAACTCGTATGTTATTTTCTGGAGAATTAAAATAGGTTTTATTATTTCTGAATTGTTATCTGAATTCAGAAGATTATCCCTCACATGGCCACATCCACAGTTTGTCATCCTTCACTTAGGTGTTAACAATCTTGGCAAAGTTGATACCCACCAGCTGATATTCGAACTGAAATTCAACATTTTGGAGCTTCAGAAAAACTTCAAAGATGTCAAATTTATTTTCTCTGAAATTGTTCCGAAGTTTTTCTGGTCATCTAATGGATTCTCCTTTTTGGAAAAAATTAGAAAAAGAGTCAATAGACAATTGGAAGTCTTTATGACTAAGATTGGCTTCCTTTCTTATCGACATACTGAACTAGAAGGTTATGTAAGGGGTATCTATGACTCTTCCTTGTCTAGATTATGCGACATAGGTTGTGACATATTTGTTGTTGACTTACAGAACATGATTGAAAAGTATTTTGTTTGATAATTCTTTTAAACTGTGTTTTAGGCCGTATGCTTACTTAATTTTGCCATTCGCTATGCTGATGGCGGGTGGGCATGTTAAGTCACTCTGTCGAGTGGACTGGATTTATTTATTTGTTTATTAATTAATTATTTAATTTAATATTTTGGTTAAAAGTTCTTAAGTGAACGTTTTATGAATTGGAAGCATTGTGGCCAAAATCAGCCATATAATATTTTAATGGATAAACTTAATAAAATTGAGTTATACCTTATATATATGTTTATTGATTCTTTATTATAATTGAAAATGGAGACTATGACATCATGGAGCGAACCTAATGACATATATAATGAGGGGAGCCATGATGTCATGGCTCCGAACATTACATATGGTTATATAAGATTATTTGACAGTTGTAAATGCTAACTTACCTGTTTGATGGATTCTTCTAGAAGATGCCATGAGGTCAAACATGCATCTTGATTGGAGAATTCTTCAACGGCTTGATCGGGTGAACCTGTGAAAAGAAGAAGATCAACGTTACCTGCGCACTCACGTAAGTATCTTCAGTGATTTCCCTCCCTCCCTACCCCTTTCTTTTTCATTGTCACTTTGCTTACCATGGGCATGTTAAGTCACTCAGTCGAGTGGACTGGATTTATTTATTTGTTTATTAATTAATTATTTAATTTAATATTTTGGTTAAAAGTTCTTAACTGAACGTTTTATGAATTGGAAGCATTGTGGCCAAAACCAGCCATACAATATTTTAATGGATAAACTTAATAGATATATATATATATATATATATATATATATATATATATATATATATATATATATATATATATTTATTGATTCTTTATTATAATTGAAAATGGAGACTATGACATCATGGAATTTTCCACAAATATCTCTGACTCATTACCAACAACCACTACCACATCCATCAGTGTGCAGACCTTACTGATTTTATCATCCAGGAACTCAGATATATCATCTTGAGCTACATTCACTTCAGTCTGATCCTCCATATCCTGCAGCGTATCACTGCTTGACTAAATTAGTTCTGAGGTGTCAGTACAAAGGACACCATTCAGCATCACACCCCTCTTCATCATTATCCAAGAGAGAATCCAGGCACTTTTCAGCATTGACACCTGCTGCACACACAGTCACCTTATCAGCGGCCTCCAAGGAGGTCCCTCCAAGATCCACCACTGATTCTGTACACCCTTCCAGCATACAGTCACTACGAGACATTTTCTCTTCACACATCAAGCTCACCAACTTGACACTCATCTCGTCAGGTACAACTGACTCCTGGTTGCCACTAGTAACCACCTTAGTTTCACAGGAAACTGACATGACAGCATCACTCTCTAATCTGCCATCAGTCACAGCACATGCATCACATATCACACTCTTGTCACTATCAGCCCTGACCTCTAGGGGCACACTTGAGCTAATTCCCACATTGGACATTTCCTCAATAACTGTATCTGCTTCAGATTTTATAACAGTTTTGTCAACCTCAGGTGTGACTATCCTGTTTCCTCTTACACGGGTTAGCATTGGATCCTTGAGTTTAGCTACCCCAAAGTTGCCTCTTGTAACACTTGACAATTCAGGAAAAGCAGTGAATTTCTCTCCTGCAGACACCTGTGAGGGAGACACCTCAGCTGGCTTACCTGCCAGTTCACACACTGCTTTTATCTGACCAGGTTTTGCGCTCATCTCCTGAAACAAAGGCAGGTTAGACATATTATGTAACACCACATTGCTGTTTCCACATAACAGATGTGTCTCTTTTTCCTCAGACACCTTTTAATTTAACTTGTTGTTGAACACCCACAACTGCCAGAAATATGGGAAGTCTCTGCCCAGTCTGAACTCTGCTATAAGCTCAGGACACTGTAACAGTTCATGTTGTACCGTGCCATAATCAGTCAAAAAAGTAAGAAATACAGTCTTACCAGTCTCTGGACCCATCTTAAGGAACATCAGTACCTCTGGAAGTACCCGTGACACTCTTTGGCGACAATCCAGCTCAACTCAGTGGGATTCCACCCACCAACAACAAGCATGCCTTTCTCTGCAATTCCTCTAGCCTCCTGACCAAAGGACAATCAGGTGCACACTTCTCCACTTGACGGCCTCTCCAGCAGCACTCTCTCTGATGCTTGACACCTGCACGATGTAGCGGTTGGTTGCTCCTAGCAACAACATTATGGCACCTCCTCACATCCTCTCTAGGACTCTTTGGCAGGGAACATATGAACTCCTGAGAGCCAAACCTCCCTCTATCTCATTTTGCTTCCGTTGGTTGAGCTTAGCAAAGGTCAACAACTTTTTTTCAGGAACTCCAGGCAATCATTGATACCTTGGACCTTTACAAAGTGGCAACTCAGCGGTGAAGACTTTCTCTCCAGGGCCAACTGCAGTTGCAGCTCCAGAGCCTTCCGCTCTGCATTAAGAGCCTTCCGCCACTGTCCTCAATGTAAGGCCCATATGTCTCAGGTCTCGCTCTGTACCACGATTGCATGTGATGTAGGGATCCCGGAGTTTATCTCTGATTTCGCTGATGTTTTCTCCAAACCCCTGTCTCAAGTCCTTCCTCCTCATAGGGATTTTGATTGTAAAATAGATCTCTTGCCCAATGTCAAGCTGCCTAAGGGTCGTATTTATAATCTGTCTGTACCAGAAAGAGAGTCGCTTAAGCAGTATATTGATAAGAGCTTGGCTATTGGGCATATTAGACCTTCTGAGTCCCCAACGGGGGCTGGGTTCTTTTTTGTGGAGAAAAAAGATGGTGGGTTAAGGCCGTGTATTGATTAGCACGAATTAAATAAGATCACGGTCAAGAACTCTGGACCTCTTCCTCTTATTCCGGACCTTCTGAATCAGGTGTCTGGGGCCAATTGGTTCTCCAAATTAGATTTAAGGGGAGCTTATAATCTGATTCGGATTCGGGAAGAAGATGAGTGGAAGACTGCTTTTAACACACCACTGGGGCATTTCGAATACCTTGTTATGCCCTTCGGTCTGAGTAATGCCCTGGCAGTTTTCCAAGGTTTTATGAATACCATTTTTCATGATTTTTTTGGGGTCTTTATGGTGGTCTATCTGGACGACATCCTTATTTTTTCTCCAGATCTGACCACCCATCATGAACATCTTCGCCTTGTGTTGTCTCGGTTGCGAAAAAACTCTTTGTTTGCTAAGTTGGAAAAATGTATTTTTTGTGTGCAAAAAGTCTCATTTCTGGGTTATGTGGTCACTCCTTCCGATATACAGATGGATCCGTGTAAGGTTCAGGCGATTGCTGATTGGGTCCACCCTACTGACTTAAAATCCCTTCAATGGTTTCTAGGTTTTGCCAATTATTACAGGAACTTTATAAAAAAAAATTCCATAATCGCCAAACCACTCACGGATCTTACCCGCAAGGGGGCTGATCCTAGCAACTGGTCTCCGGCAGCTTACTCTGCATTTGAGGAGCTTAAGAAAGCTTTCTCTACAGCTCCTGTGTTGATTCAGCCTGATCTCTCTCAGCCCTTCATTGTGGAGGTAGATGCTTCTGAGGTCGGTGTAGGGGCAGTATTATCTCAAGGGTCTTCTGCTCTCACAAACCTCAGGCCATGTGTGTTTTTCTCTAAAGTTTTCTTCATGTGAAAGAAATTACGATATTGGGAATCGCGAGCTCCTTGCAATCAAATGGGCTTTTGAAGTGTGGCGCCATTTCTTGGAAGGAGCTCTTCACCCAGTGACAGTGATCACAGACCATAAAAACCTGGTGTATCTTGATAATGCAAAATGTCTCAATGCGCGTCAGGCCAGATGGGCCTTGTTTTTCTCACGTTTTAATTTTGTTGTTACCTACCGACCAGGTACAAAAAACCTTAAAGCTGATGCTTTATCCCGGAGTTTCGGTATTCCTGAGGGTTCTGAGTCTGAGTCTGGTAACATTTTACCTCCAGGTATTGTACTGGCAGCTGTCTCCTCTCACCTCTCTTCTCAAATTCTTGCTGAACAAAATTCTGCTCCTAAAGACCTTCCGGAAGGCAAATTGTTTGTTCCCATGTCTTGCCGTTTGAGAGTGTTAGAGGAGACACATTGTTCAGTGCTAGCAGGCCACCCAGGTATTCGGGGAACATTAGATTTACTGAAAAGAAATTATTGGTGGCCATGCATGCATGCTGACGTTTATGCCTTTGTTCAGGCTTGTCAAGTCTTTGCGCGGGGAAAGATCCCCAGGAGACGTCCTGAGGGACCTCTTCTCCCGCTCCCAGTGCCAGACAAACCCTGGTCTAACATTTCCATGGACTTTGTTACCAATTTGCTACCATCTCAGGGGTGCACTGTCATTTGGGTTGTGGTGGATCAGTTCTCTAAGATGGGTCACTTCATTCCGTTGAAAAAGCTGCCATCAGCGGAAGAATTGGCTGATCTATTTATCCAGCATGTGGTTCGTCTCCATGGTATTCCTGATGAAGTGGTATCTGACAGGGGGGTACAATTTGTGGCTAAGTTTTGGCGAGCTTTCTGTTTGAAATTAGAAGTTAAATTGTCCTTTTCTTCTGCCTTTCACCCTGAAACCAATGGGCAGACGGAGAGGATGAATCAGGAGCTGATCCAGTACCTTCGTCTCTTTATCTCTGACTGTCAGCATCAGTGGGCCTCATATCTCCCATTACCTGAATTTGCTATCAACAATCACAATAGTTCATCCACACTCACATCACCCTTTTACTGTAATTATGGTTTTCACCCCAGGTTTTCTTTCTCAGCGTGTTCTGTTTCTGATACTCCTCGGGCAGAATCCATAACTAACCAACTGTGCACAGTGTGGTTACGAGTTCAGCAGAACTTGAAAAAATCACAAAGCCAAATGGTCCACCATTCCAGGAATAAACATACTGTCTCTGAAACTTTTGTTGTGGGAGATAAAGTCTTGTTGTCTACTAAAAACCTCAAATTGAAAGTCCCGTCTCTGAAATTTGCTCCTAGGTTCATCGGTCCTTTTGTCATAACTCATGTGTTTAATCCGGTATCTTTCAAGGTTGCGTTGCCCCCTGAATGGCGGGTCCACAATACTTTTCATAAAAATCTGCTAAAGCGCTATGTTGACCCAGTTGTACCCCTCCCTGACCTTATGCCCTGCCACAGCTCTGCGGCGGTGTGCGGTTTGTCACCTAAGCAGATAAATTTCAGCACGGCCTGTTGCCACTTCCCCACTGCTGTGCTACACTGCTTGCAGCTACTGACTGTAGTCTGACCGGTGCTGCAAGATTCTAATTCTGCAGTGGAAGTGGAGGAGGAGGCGGAGGAGGAGAAGGAGTGGTTGCAGCCGCTAGTGTAGGAGGTGGCGGAAATACAGACGGAAGTAGGGCCCGCAATCCTTGTCATCGGTAGCACCTGTGCCATCCCAGGGGACGACTCGCTCTCAGCCTCCACAGCGTTCACCCAGTGTGCCGTCAGGGAAATGTAGCATCACTGGCGACAAGCGCTTGTCCATGTGTCAATTGTTAAGTGGAACTTCTCCGTAATTGCGTTGGTCAGGGCCCGGGTTATGTTTTGGGACACAAGCTAGTGTAAGGCGGGGACGGCACACCGTGAAAAATAGTGGCGGCTGGGGACTGCGAAAAGCGAAAATCCTCGGTGTCCACCAGTCTAAATGGCAACATTTCCAGGGCCAGCAATTTTGAAAGTTGTGCGTTTAGTGCTATGGCCTGTGGGTGGGTGGCAGGGTATTTCCGCTTGCGTTAAGGACATTTGAATGCTGTGCTGGGATACTGTAGTGGACGTGGTTGCTGATGGTGTCTGCGACAGTCCAGGTGCAGGGCGGGAGGCATCTGGGTCTGCGGCTTGGGCAGCACGTAACTGAGGGGAAGAAGAGGCAGTGGTGTGACCTGCAGACACAGGTGGTGGACCCTGGTGTTCGGCCCACCTATTAGGGTGTTTTGCTTTCATGTGGCGGATCATGCTGGTGGCGGTCAGGTTGCTGGTGTTCATGCCCCTGCTCATCTTGGTACGGTACAGGTTGCAAGCGACAATTCTTTTATCGTCAGCACTCTCCTCAAAAAATCGCCAGACTGCGGAAAACCCACCCCTTAGCAAGGGAGATTGCCACAAGAGGGTGCTCTGAGGAACAGTTGCGGGCCTGGTTAGCGTGGCCTGCCTTCTCCCTTTTGCCACCCCACTGCCTCTTCCAGCCTGTTGCGGTGCTGTGGATCCCTCCCCCTCTGTACTACTGCCCTCGCTCTGCTTGCCACCTTCCCAGGTTGGGTAAGCTATTTCATCGTTCACCACCTCCTCTTCCACTTCCTCACTCTGCTCCTTCTCCTGACATGGTGAACGAACAAGAACCTGACTTAACTCATCCTCATTATCAACCTCTTTAGACGCTAATTGCCTTTGACTTATTGGCAACTGTGTCTCATCATCATCACCCCCCTCGGGAGAAAATACTTGTCCTTCCCCACCCTCATCTTCTTTAGACTTTGAATGATCAAGAGGTTGAGAATCAGGGCACAATTTCTCCTCATGTGCCACTTCAAGCGGGCTTGGCGACATGCCCAAATCAATGAACGGTGATGAAAAAAGCTCCTCGGAATATCCGAATGTGGGATCATTTCTTTGCCCAGATTCGGCATGGTGGGAGGAAGGAGGATCAGGGTGAGGATGCGGCTGCCCAGACTCTTGGCTACTGAGACTGGACTTTGTGGAAGAGAGTGGTGCATATCTGACTGGAAGCACTATCACCTGCAATCCAGCCGACTACCTGCTCGTGGTGGTGTGGCTGCAGGAGTTGTGTCTTGTGCCACCATGCAAACTGGGTCAAGAAGCTAAAAGTCTTGGATGACTTAGTTTCTTGGGCTCTTCCAGCAGGCACAGTATCACCACACGCAGAGCCATGGCCTATGCCTGCAGCATCAGCAGCACGCCCACTTCCCCGAACCTTACTACTTGCCTTGTGCATATTTATATATATGTAGTTTTGTCACAATTACAGTAGTGAAATAAGATTTTTATTACGTGTCTAATCAGAAAAATTTCACAGAATGTCAATTGTGTAGAATGCGCTCATGTTAACCAGTAGACAGAGCGCAGGTACTGTCGCCTAAATTAACGGTAGAAACAATGACAACTGATGTCACCTATATAGAAGACTGAGAGGCTATAATGCACAGGCTGTGCACGTACTGCTAGTGTCAGGCACACTTGCATTCTTTTTTCCCCAAATTTGCTCCCAAATTAACAAAAAATAAAAAATTGAGCAATGGACTTTGGTGTCTTTTGAACAGAACTAACCCTGCCTATCCAAATCCTTTCCCTACAGAAGTCCCTCAAAAGTTACACAGCAAGACACAAAAGTGGTACTGCAGACTTAACTCCAGATATAATAGCAAAGGATGTCAACTATATAGTATACAGAGAGTATCAGACAGAATGCAGCAGTTGTGCTGGTGGCATTAATGCCAAGCCACCTAGCGCTATTTATATCACCCCCCACAAAAATAAAAAAACTTGCAGCCAGATATAGGAGTAGCCCTTAAAAGGGCTTTTGGGTCTTTAAAATAGGAATACTATCCCTGTTTAGCGTGCCAATCTGTCCCTACACTACACTATCTCTCCCTCTTTGCGGCAGCTCTCCCTGTCTAACACTGGCAGGGAGCGCGTGACCGGGTGCTATGTGGCACCCGATGACGCGTTCCCGGCCAGCCAATTAGTGTAATGCCAGTACCTAAGATGGCTACTGGCATTACACTGAATGCCATCCCTCCCCACACTCTAATTGGCTAATTAGCATGCGGGGAGGGGACTCGAGCATTGGGCTCAAGTACACCCGGTGTTCGGCCAAGCACCGAGTGTACCCGAGCGCAGGCATGCTCGTCCAAACAGCGAGTTCGGCCGAGCATGCTTGCTCATCACTACTTTTAAGCTAAATAGACCTTTAAGATGTGTTTGTGTGAAAACAGATTTTGGCAGATCAGGTGGAGCCGGTTATTTAACCACAGCTCTGTCAGACTCCTGCACCAGGTGCCAAATCCTGTCTAATAATCTGCTCCAGCTACTTGTTGAGTTTGGTTTCTATTGAACTCACCCTTGATGGGATCCGTGCATTTTTTATTGCATCCCTGCCTGCAACACTTCTGGTTTCTTTCCCATCCTCTGTCCGAGCGGCACTCATCATCAACAGGCGGATTACAATATATTAATGGATGTAGTGGGCATCTTCCCGGTTTCTCTGTCATTAAATAACAATAATAAAATACTACTAGGGGTTTATTATAAACCACCCAATATATCAGAGACCACAGAAAATCTACTTCTAAATGAAATAGACGAGGCGGCAAATCATAATGAGGTCGTTATTATGGGGGACTTCAACTACCCAGATATAGACTGGGAAACTGAAACCTGTATATCTCATAAAGGAAACAGGTTCTTGGAAATAACCAAAGACAATTACCTTTCCCAACTGGTTCAGGACCCCACTAGAGGGACGGCCATACTGGACTTAGTATTAACCAATAGACCTGACAGAACAACAGATGTGCAGGTCGGGGGACACCTGGGAAACAGTGACCATAATATAATAACCTTCCAATTGTCATTCAAAAGAGCGTTTCTTCAGGGAGGAACAAAAATACCAAACTTAAAAAAAGCAAAACTTAGCCAACTAAGAGAGGCCATAGGCCTAACTAACTGGGACAAAGTCCTCAAAAATAAAAATACAGCCACAAAATGGGATATTTTTAAAAGCATCCTAATATCTAATTGTGAGAGGTACATACCATATAGGAATAAAATAATAAGAAACAAGAAAAAACCAATGTGGATAAATAGAACTGTAAAGAAAGCAATAAATGACAAAAAGAAAGCATTTAAATCACTAAAACAGGAGGGGAGCGAGGAAGCATTGAAAAACTATAAGGAAAAAAATAGAATATGTAAAAGACACATAAAAACAGCCAAACTAGAGACCGAGAGATTAATCGCCAAAGAGAGTAAAACTAACCCTAAAATGTTCTTCAATTATATAAATACTAAAAAGTATAAACCTGAAGGTGTGGGCCCCTTACAGAGTAATGAGGGGGGAGTAGCAGAGAGCGATGAGGAGAAAGCGAAGCTGCTAAATAACTTTTTCTCCACTGTATTCACTGAGGAAAATAAAATGTCAGATGAAATGCAGAGTATAAAAGTAAATTCCCCTTTAAAAGTGTCCTCTCTGACCCAGGAAGAGGTGCAGCAACGTCTTAAAAATATTAAAATAGACAAATCACCAGGACCGGATGGCATACACCCCCGTATCCTAAGAGAATTAAGTAATGTAATCGACAGACCCTTATTTCTGATATTTAAGGACTCTATACTGACGGGGAGTGTTCCACAGGATTGGCGCATAGCAAATGTGGTGCCAATATTCAAAAAGGGTCCAAAAACAGAGCCTGGAAACTATAGGCCGGTAAGTTTAACGTCTGTTGTGGGTAAACTGTTTGAAGGTTTTCTGAGAGATGCTATCTTGGAGTACCTCAATGAAAATAAGCAAATAACTCCATATCAGCATGGCTTCATGAGGGATCGGTCATGTCAAACCAATTTAATCAGTTTCTATGAGGAGGTAAGTTCTAGACTTGACCGCGGCGACTCAATGGATGTCGTATATTTGGACTTCTCCAAAGCGTTTGACACTGTACCACATAAAAGGTTAGTATACAAAATGAGAATGCTTGGCCTGGGAGAAAATGTCTGTATGTGGGTAAGTAACTGGCTTAGTGATAGAAAACAGAGGGTGGTTATTAACGGTACATACTCAGATTGGGTCACTGTCACTAGTGGGGTACCACAGGGGTCTGTATTGGGTCCTATTCTTTTCAATATATTTATTAATGATCTTGTAGAAAGCTTGCACAGTAAAATATCAATTTTTGCAGATGACACTAAACTGTGTAAAGTAATTAACACAGAAGAGGACAGTGCACTGCTACAGCAGGATCTGGATAGACTGGAGGCTTGGGCAGAAAAGTGGCAGATGAGGTTTAACACTGACAAATGTAAGGTTATGCATATGGGAAGGAATAATGCAAGTCACCAGTACATACTAAATGGTAAAGCATTGGGTAACTCTGACATGGAAAAGGACCTAGGAATTTTAGTGAACAGCAAACTAAGCTGCAGAAACCAGTGTCAGACAGCTGCTGCCAAGGCCAATAAGATAATGGGTTGCATCAAAAGAGGCATAGATGCCCGTGATGAGAACATAGTCCTGCCACTTTACAAATCACTAGTCAGACCACACATGGAGTACTGTGTACAGTTCTGGGCTCCTGTGAACAAGGCAGACATAGCAGAGCTGGAGAGGGTTCAGAGGAGGGCAACTAAAGTAATAACTGGAATGGGTGGACTACAGTACCCAGAAAGATTATCAAAATTAGGCTTATTCACTTTAGAAAAAAGACGACTGAGGGGAGATCTAATAACTATGTATAAATATATCAGAGGTCAGTACAGAGATCTCTCCCATCATCTATTTATCCCGAGGACAGTGACCATGACGAGGGGACATCCTCTTCGTCTGGAGGAAAGAAGGTTTGTACATAAACATAGAAGAGGATTCTTTACGGTAAGAGCAGTGAGACTATGGAACTCTCTGCCTGAGGAGGTGGTGATGGTAAGTTCACTAAGAGAGTTCAAGAAGGGCCTGGATGTATTTCTGGAGGGTAATAATATTACAGGTTATAGTTACTAGAGAGGGGTCGTTGATCCAGGGAGTTATTCTGATTGCCTGACTGGAGTCGGGAAGGAATTTTTCCCCCTAAAGTGAGGAAAATTGGCTTCTACCTCACAGGGTTTTTTGCCTTCCCCTGGATCAACTTGTAGGAAAACAGGCTGAACTGGATGGACAGATGTCTTTTTTCGGCCTTACAAACTATGTTACTATGTTACTATGTATGTAGATGTGTCACAAGCTTTTCACACAGTTACAGATCTCATATCAAGCAGGTTCAAAGAGTAAGAATATATCAAGTATCAGTTCACTGTGTTCATTGCTCTGCTCCATAGATTTTATTGTGTCCGGATTTAAAGGTCATGAATGTGTTGTCAGATGTCCACCACTAGGAATGTGACATTTACACATTTACATACTGTATATCCTCACTCTTATATCCCAACATGTCTACCCTCTCCGTCTAAGCTTTAACATGGTTATTACCTCAGTCTCCTCTAGTTGGATAAGACATGAGGGAATGAACAAGTGAGAAGACATACTGAGAAACATCGACCATGAAGCAGAACAGGTTGTCTATCCGTGGAGGACCCATCATGTCAGTGCTTTACAAACACTGAGCATTGTGACCAAAATTGTGACCAACTGTGATGTTTCAGTTTCTCTCTGACACTGAAGTAATACAGTAGATCTGAACACTTGCTGTGAGGTTCCCTTGTAGATGACAGATGATCGCTGAGGGTCCAAACAGGTTATTTGAGATTCTTCTAACATTTTGTCCAAAGCATACAACTCTTTTTGTGGACAGTGGTCATAAAGAACAAAATGGGTTATCCAGGTGGGAAAATTCACTGGAGTAGAATTAAAAAGAGGCCATATCCTCGCACTCTGATACTTACCTGACCATCAATGGTCTCTGCTTCCTGGTCCGTTCTCAATACCCAAGAAATTCCAGGCAATGCCTTCTTAATGAATGAGGTTGATCATTATTGTTAGATGTGATTGGATGAGCCGGCATCTCCAGGCATTTCGCAGCATAGTGACATCCGAACAGGAAGATTGGACCAGTGGGAACTAGTTAAAGGGTTATTCCCATCTTAGACAATGGAGGCATATCGCTAGGATATCGCTAGGATATGCCCCCATTGTCTTATAGGTGCGGGTACCGCACCTATATCAAGAACGTAGCCCCCAAAGTGAAGGAGGTCGCACTGCGCATGCGCATTCTATGAGGCTACTGCGTGAGCGCTGCCTCGGCTATTTCCATTGGCTCCATAGAAATGAATGGGAGCGGTGGCCGTGCATGTGTAGTGCACTCCCATTCATTTGTATGGGAGCAGCGGGGAGATGCACCTGGCGGTGGCCAGACCCCGGGAAACCTGGGTTCCTCTAGGCACATCGCACCCCACTCCATTCTCGATATAGGTGTGGGTTCCAGAGGTGGGACCCCCACCTATCAGACAATGGGGGCATATCCTAACCATATGCCCACATTGTCTAAGATGGGAATACCTCTTTAAATGTCAGAGCAGGAGGGTTAGGGATCAGGCAACCTCTTAAACCTTTATTTCTAACATCCATTAGGTTGCAATGCTCTCAACAATACTTTTTGTTGTTGGAAGGGTCATTAAAAATAACTGTTGGTTGGACTCCAGACATCCCTTTAATGATATCATCATCTCTATGCCAAAAATCTGCGTGAATAGTTAGACTGGTCAGACACATGGTACATTTTTGCACCAGTGTTTTTCCAGTGTTTAGAAATCATTAGTGATTTAGATAGAACAGACCTAATGACCTGTTAAAGGTTAAATGGTGGAGTAGATGCAGAGGCATAACAGGGTAGGGATACATGGCAATGTCTAGAGGTCCCTGTCCCTCATGCCGGACATATAATTTGTGGTGACAGAAACCCTTTAAGACTGGACTCTTTCATGTACAGCATCTGTCTTTGATTTGAGCTCTCTTGGTCTGTAGACACAGACTCTTCTTCAGCAGAGATCATGGACATCTATCTTCCATCATTCTGCTGAGGTTCAATAGCATATTTGTTTTCTTTACCTCCATTCCTTACTACATCATTACAGTTACTAAGGTCCAGAACTGCTTCCTTACCGACCACAGTCTCCGTATTACATGTAGGACTCCTACAATTATCTTCTCACCTGGCTAACACATAATTATTGAACACTTTCACCACATGTGCAATGTTCCTCAGAATTACCTTCTCCTTACTGACTGAAAACCGTTTACAATCTAGTTTCTCATTTTCCTTTTCACATTCTGCATACAAACTAAGCCAAGTACTTTCTATATCTGACTCCACACTGGGCACCAACGTAAACTTTAAACTACTCTTACTAACACTACTATTCATAATGTTATATTTATTACCTTAGAAGACTCCTGCTTGTATCTTCACAATGCAGGTTCCTGTCCTCAGCACATCTGGTATCTGTAGTCCTCCAGATTCTAGATTCTCAGACTTCCAAAAGCTTGAACCTTCTTTTTGGGGTTCTTCGTCCCCCTCTTCAAGCTGAAGGAATATAAGGAATGGATGGCTCGCCAGTGTAAAATATCCATGAATCTCTGTAATTTCTCTTCACATCACATTTAGTGGGAGGACTCAACTTTCTTATTAAAAATATTGTATATTTATTGAACAAGATACATCTTACTGAAGTTTTTAGCAGAATTTACAGGGAAATGTCAACAGTTTGGAATTGTACTTAACACTTAGATGTTAATGTCTTGTGGCCTCATCCTTGAATGCCCTCAACTCAGTTATAGCTTCACCCTTAAGTTCTCCTGTTTCCATCCTCCCATGTCTGATCCTATATCCTTTCATCTTTCTCCTACTTTCCTAAGGGCCCGTTCACAAGACCGTGTAAATGGGCCTGTATTCTGCAATTTTGTGGAATAGATGTGGCACCATTCACTGCAATGAGAGCAGGCAACCGAGGCTCCGTGCCGCGGCTCAGCAAAAAAGAAAATAGAACATGTCCTATTCTTTTCCTCAAAAGCGGACAAGAACAGGCATTTTGAACGGAGCACCAGGCCATGTGTTATGCAAATTGTGGAACATGCACTGCCCGGCATCCATGCTTTTGCGGACCCCCTATTTTTGCAGATCCGCAAAAACATGGTCGCCTGAATGGGCCCTTAAACTAATACTACTTCCATATATGGTGACATTCCAATACCTTTTCCCATATGATGAGACCCCGGCCCCTCCATAGCAGAGTGATATAATACTCATCAGACTGC
>ONZH01022259.1:0-28529 GCA_900303285.1 Rhinella marina | reverse complement strand
TCGGATACATAAGTAATGTTAATCTTTAGCTGCTTTCCCCCGGAGGAGATTTGAATTCCGGTGAAATCCAGGCTTTGTTCATTTTAATAAGCATCAGCCTGTCAGCACTGTCAGTTGACAGGCGTGTACGCTTATCGGTGATGACGCCACCAGCTGCACTGAATATCCACTCTGACAGCACGCTAGCGGCAGGGCAGGCCAGCACCTCCAAGGCGTACAGTGCCAGTTCAGACCACGTGTCCAGTTTTTAAACCCAGTAGTTGTATGAAGCAGAGTGATCGCTACGAACGTTGGTATGGTCAGCTAGGTACTCCCTCACCATCTTTCTGCACAGCTCCCTTCTACTCTGCCTAGACTGGGGACAGGTGACAGTGTCTTGCTGGGGTGACATAAAACTGGCAAAGGCCTTGGAGAGCGTTCCCCTGCCAGTGCTGGACAAGCTGCCTGCTTGCCTCCTCTCCCCCGCTACTTGGCCCACAGAACCATGCCCTCTGCCGCTAGCGGCGTTAGATGGGAAGGATTGTTTCAGCTTGTGCACCAGGGCCTGTTGATATCTATTCACTATCATACTCCTTTCCTCTGCAGGGATGAGAGTGGAAAGGTTCTGCTTGTACCGTGGGTCCAGGAGAGTGAACACCCAGTAATCAGTGTTTGAAAAGATTCTTCTAACGCGAAGGTCACGGGATAGGCAGCCTAACATGAAGTCTGCCATGTGCGCCAGAGTCCCAACACGTAAGAATTCCCTCTCCTCACTGGCCTGACTCTCCATTTCCTCCTCCTCCTCCTCCAAGTCCTCCTCTTCAGCCCATACACGCTCAAGAGTTAAGGACTGAGCACTGGTACCCTCTACTGTCTCGCCGACATTCTCCTCCTCTTCCTCCTCATCCTCATCCCCCTCCTCCGATACGTGCTGAGAAACAGAACGGAAGGTGCTCTGGCTATCAAGCGACATATCTTCCTCCACTGTCTCTTGTGACAAGCGCAAAGCATCCGACTTGATGCTGAGCAGTGAGTTTTTCAACAGGCAAAGCAGCGGGATGGTGAGGCTGATAATGGCGGCATCGCCGCTGACCATCAGTGTTGACTCCTCAAAGTTGCTCAACACCTGGCAGATATCAGACATCCACGTCCACTCCTCATTGTAGACTTGAGGAATCTGAGAGACCTGACTACCAGTTCTGGTGGAAGATGACATCTGGCAGTCTACAATCGCTCTGCGCTGCTGGTAAACTCTGGATAACATGTTTAATGTGGAATTCCATCTCGTGGGCACGCCGCACAACAGTCGGTGAGCGGGCAGTTGTAGGCGGCGCTGCGCTGCCCTGAGAGTGGCAGCATCTGTGGTCGACTTGCGGAAATGCGCACTGATGCGGCGCACCTTGGTGAGCAAATTAGACAGATTGGGGTATGTCTTGAAGAACCGCTGAACTATTAGATTGAACATGTGGGCCAGGCATTGCACATGTGTCAGTCTGCCGAGTTGCAGAGCCGCCACCAGGTTACGCCCGTTGTCACACACAACCATGCCTGGCTTGAGGTTCAGCGGTGCCAGCCACACATCGGTCTGCGCCGTGATGCCCTGTAACAGCTCTTGGGCGGTGTGCCTTTTGTCACCTAAGCTCAGCAGTTTGAGCACCGCCTGCTGGCGCTTACGCACGGCACTGCTGCTGCGCCTAGAGCTACCCACTTAAGGCGCCGTGCCCACGGATGGTAATTCAGTGGAGGAGGTGGAGGAGGAGGAGGGGTCGGAGGAGGAGGCATAGTACGTCTGAGAGACCGTGACCGAGGTAGGCCCTGCAATCCTCGGTGTGGGCAGTACATGAGCGGCCCCAGGGTCATTCTCGGTCCCAGCCTCCACCAAGTTAACCCAATGTGCCGTCAGTGAGATATAGTGTCCCTGCCCGGCAGCACTTGTCCACGTGTCCGTGGTTAGGTGGACCTTCTCAGAAACAGCGTTGGTCAGGGCACGGATGATGTTCTGTGACACGTGCTGGTGTAGGGCTGGGACGGCACATCGGGAAAAATAGTGGCGGCTGGGGACCGAATACCGAGGGGCAGCCACCACCATGAGATTGCGAAAGGCCTCGGTCTCTACCAGACTATAGGGCAGAATCTCCAGGCACAGCAATTTGGAGATGTGGACGTTGAGGGCTTGGGCATGTGGGTGGGTGGAACTGTATTTCCTCTTGCGCTCCAGCGTCTGCTGTAAAGACAGCGGAACGCTGTGCTGGCACACATTGGTGGACACTGTGGAGGATCGTGGAGGCGAAGGTGTGGTTTTCCGGTGGGAGGCACTCGTGCCGGGGTCCTGGGCAGGGGGTTGACTAGCAGAGGCAGCAAGTGACACAGGGGAAGGAGCAGTGGTGTGACCCGCAGGAGGTTGTGAACGGCCTTGGTTCCATTGAGTGGGGTGTTTAGCACTCATATGCCTGCGCATGCTGGTGGTGGTTAGGCTAGTAGTGGTGGCACCCCTGCTGATCCTGGTGTGGCACAGGTTGCACACCACAGTCCGTCGGTCATCCTCACTTTCTTTAAAGAACCTCCAGACTTGCGAAAATCTAGGCCTCGCCACGGGAGCTTCACTACGTGAAACAGTTGCTGCTGATGCACCAGCTCTGGCCCTGCTTCTCCCTCTGGCCACACCACTGCCTCTTCCAACCTGTTCTGGTGCAGCACTCGCCTCCTCCTCAGAAGCACTGTCTTCACTCGGCTTGTCAACCCAGCTTGGGTCAGTCACCTCGTCATCCTCCGATTCCTCAGTCTGCTCCCCCCTCGGACTTCCTGCCCTGACAACAACTTCACCACTGTCTGACAACCGTGTCTCCTCATCATCCGACACCTCTTTACAAACTTCTTCCACTAACTCAACATTGTCATCATCATCATCATCATCACCCACAGACTGCGACAGTTGGAAAACTTGGGCATCGGGAACGAGGTCAGCAGCAACCTGAGAAGTGGTTTGTGACTCTGGGAAGGGTCCAGAAAACAGTTCCTGATAGTATGCCAGATCGCATTCCAAATTTTCCTGGGAGGGGGGCAGACTGGGGGGAAGGAGGTTGAGGTGGAGGAGCCAGAGGAGTGCTCCCTTGTGTAACGTGGGTGGACTGCATGGAAGACTGACTGGTGGACAAATTACTTGCAGCATTGTCCGCAATCCACGACATCAGCTGTTCGCACTGTTGTGGTTTCAACAGTCCTCTACCACGTGTCCCTGTAAGTTGAGACATGAAGCTAGGGAGTGTAGCTCTGCGGCGTTCCCCTGCTCCCTCATCAGCGGGTACTGTCTCACCCTTCCCAGGACCACGGCCTCTGCCCCCTGCAGTAATTGAATGCCCACGCCCACGTCCTCGCCCTCGACCCTTAGCCCTGGGGTTCAACATTTTTTGTATATAGGTGTATGATAAAAAAAAAAAAAAAATTAAGTCCGGTAGAATTAAGTGACGTACAGAAAGTGTCACTTGGACAGATTACACGGATTGGAGCGAGTGTGCTGAACTGTGACACACAGAAAGGTTACACGCAGCTGAGTAAAATGGATTTGTATCACTGAGCTAAAACAACTGAAAAAATATATATTTTTTTTTATATTTTGTTTTTTTGGGTACGTGACGTGCAGGAACTATGGTAGAACTGACTGACACCCTCTTAACGGTGGCTATTTAGTCTGCGACCCAGACAAATGTCGCACAGAGAGTTTTCTGGATCAAGCGGTAGATGATATTGGCAGCAAATGACTTGGTTGTATTCTGTGACGTACAGAAAGTGTCACCTGGACAGTATATACGGGTCGGAGCGAATGTGCTGAACTGTGACACACAGAAAGGTTACACAAAGCTGAGTAAAATGGATTTGTATCACTGAGCTAAAACAACTGAAAAAATACATATATATTTTTTTTTATTTGTTTTTTTATATTTTTTTTACAATTTTGTTTTTTTGGGAACGTAACGTGCAGGAACTATGGTAGGACTGACTGACACCCTGTTAACGGTGGCTATTTAGTCTGCGACCCAGACAAATGTCGCACAAAGAGTTTTCTGGATCAAGCGCTAGATGATATTGGTAGCAAATGACTTGGTTGTATTGTGTGACGTACAGAAAGTGTCACCTGGACAGTATATACGGATGGGAGCGAATGTGCTGAACTGTGACACACAGAAAGGTTACACGCAGCTGAGTAAAATGGATTTGTATCACTGAGCTAAAACAACTGAAAAATATATATTTTTTTATATTTGTTTTTTTATATATTTTTTTACAATTTTGTTTTTTTGGGAACGTAACGTGCAGGAACTATGGTAGGACTGACTGACACCCTGTTAACGGTGGCTATTTAGTCTGCGACCCAGACAAATGTCGCACAGAGAGTTTTCTGGATCAAGCGGTAGATGATATTGGTAGCAAATGACTTGGTTGTATTGTGTGACGTACAGAAAGTGTCACCTGGACAGTATATACGGATGGGAGCGAATGTGCTGAACTGTGACACACAGAAAGGTTACACAAAGCTGAGTAAAATGGATTTGTATCACTGAGCTAAAACAACTGAAAAAATAATTTTTTTTTTATATTTGTTTTTTTATATTTTTTTACAATTTTGTTTTTTTGGGAACGTAACGTGCAGGAACTATGGTTGGACTGACTGACATGAAGCTAGGGAGTGTAGCTCTGCGGCGTTCCCCTGCTCCCTCATCAGCAGGTACTGTCTCACCCTGCCCAGGACCACGGCCTCTGCCCCCTCCAGTAATTAAATGCCCACAAACCACGCCCTCGTCCTCGACCCTTAGCCCTAGGGTTCAACATTTTCTGTATATAAGTGTATTATATAAAAAAAAAAAAAAAAATGGGCCTGGTGTACTGAAACCCACAAACTAGTTCAGTCTGGTTGAATTAAGTGACGTACAGAAAGTGTCACCTGGACAGAAAATACGGATTGGAGTGAGTATACTGAACTGTGACAGACAGAATGGTTCCACACTGCTGTGTGAAATGGATTTGTATCACTGAGATATAACATTAAAAAAAGGGGGTTATATATGGTGATAGCTGCACTACTAGTGCCAGCCAGCCAGCCAAGCCAGGAGACAAAAAAAAAAAATTCTTGTAGCCCTTAGAAGGGCTGTTGGGTTCTTTGTGGGTGATTCCTGCCTAACAGAGAACTAAATGCAGGCCATAACACTCTCCCTGAAACGCAGCAGCTCTATCCCTAACAACATCCAGACAGCATCTGAGCCGAGCACCGCGGCCAGTCACTAGTATATTCCAGGGTCACCTGATCAGGCCAGCCAACCCCTGCTATCGACATGTAAGGGCCCCACGTGATGCTGGGTGTACTGCAGAGTCTCCTGGCTTGTGATTGGCTGAGTTTATAGGCGCCAAAAATGCACGATGCGGAAGTTGCCATTTCCTCGAGCATGGCGAGATACTCGTCTGAGCAGCGAGCACTTACGAGTACCCTAATACTCGAACGAGCACCAAGCTCGGACGAGTATGCTCGCTCATCTCTAATTATTATATATTAGTAATCTAGATGATCAGTTGAGTGTTATTATGAACCTGATAGAGGAGTTTGAGACTTATTCTGGATTGGCAATTAATTGGTCCAAGTCCGTGTTATTGCCCTTGGGCGAGGCTCCGCAAGGTACATGGGGTGAACTGAGAGTACTGAAAAAGGGAGACTGCTTTGATTATTTGGGGGTTAAGATATCTGGTGATCTGGGAGATTTTCTTAAAGTAAATGTAAAACCGATTATAGAACATTTGAGGAGTAAATCAGAATGGTGGTCTCATTTTTCTTTATCAAATGCAGACAGAATAATGTTGGTGAAGTCGGTCATGATGCCTAAATTATTATATATACTGACAGCTTCGCCAATGTGGATACCCGAGGTATTGTTTGGGAAGATACACTTCTTATTTAATAAATTTATATGGGAGAGAAAAAGAGCTCGAATGAAATATGAGTTAATCTGTAAACCGAAAAATATGGGAGGCCTATCTCTACCAAATGTTAAATTATACTTTGTAGCTTCAAAACTACAGTGGATAATGGACTGGGATAAGATTCCTTTTTTGCGGCGATTTGTTGAATCCAAAAATGGGGGGTTCGACTCTCTCGCCGCAATACTGGAATCAGGTTACAAAATGCAAAAGTGTAAAAAAAACTGGATATTTGATACATGTACGAAGGTTTGGAGCTGTATTAAAAAGATCCAAGGCCATGAGCGACTTTACGATTTTGCCCAATTATGGTGGAATACAAACTTAATAGAAATCTATAAATTTAAAGAATGTAAGATACTCAGGCAATATGGGATTAATAAGATAAAAGATATCATGTCAAATGTGGGAATGAAAGATTGGACAAAAATTGCAGGAGAATATGGTTTGCCCATGGAAGCCTGGTTCGAATATAAACAGGTCAAAGAAGCTTATAATAAGACTATTAATAAAGATGTTTTTTTTTACGATAAAGGAATCTAGTTTTATAGAAGATGTTTTAAGGAGAAGAGCTCCAAGGAAAAGTAAAATATCCAGTATTTATGGAGAGATAGTGGAGCCGCTGGAAGCCAGGCTGGAATCCAGGCCCAAAAATTGTTGGGGAAAGTATTGGGGGAATACAGAGAATGTACAATGGGATATAATTTATAAAAATGTGAAGAAAGTTTCTGGATCTAAAAATCATCAGATAATGCAATTTAAGATAATACATGGATTATATTACTCTCCAAAATTCTTGGAAAAGATTGGATATAGGTCATCTGATGCATGCCCAAAATGTGATATGGAAGGGGCTGATTTGTCTCACATGCTATGGGCCTGCAAATATATAAAAGAATTTTGGAGAGGTATACGTGAATATACATCTCAAGAGTTAAAGACCAGGATTCCTGAGTGCCCCTGGTTATGTGTATTAGGCGATGACTATGAGCTCCATATAGATAGGAAAAGGAAAAATGAGATCATGAGATACTTATTTTTAGGAAGATATTTAATCATGAAGTATTGGATTACTAATAAATGTCCGGGAGTGAATGAATGGAAAATATGGATTGATACCTTAGATAAATACCACCGTGTCTAATGTCTAATGGGGATAGAAAACCCCCTTTTTTTTTTTTTCTTCCTTTCCTCCTCGTCCTGATTCTTTACCTCCAGTCCAAGGGGGGGGTGAGGGAAGGGGGTTGGTATTGTGTATAATATGGTATTGTGTATAATTTATAATTAGAGATGCATTAATGTAAGATGAATTATGTATAATTTGATAACATTCCTAATAAAATATTTTAAATTAAAAAAAAAGGATGTTAGCACAGCTGAAAACAGTTTTGCTGGTTAGAGAAGCTATAAAACTGACCTTCATTTGAGCTAGCTGAGAATCTGGAGCATTACATTTGTGGGTTCAATTAAACTCTCAAATGGCCAGAAAAAGAGAAATTTAATGTGAAACTCAACAGTCTATTCTTGTTATTAGAAATGAAGGCTATTCCATGTGAGAAATTGCCAAGAAACTGAAGATTTCCTACAACACTGTATACTACTCCCTTCAGAGGACAGCACAAACAGGCTCTAACCAGGGTAGAAAGAGAATTGGGAGGCCCCACTGCACAACTGAGAAACAAGACAAGTACATTAGAGTCTCTCGTTTGAGAAATAGACGTCTCACAGGTCCTCAACTGGCATCTTCATTAAATAGTACCCGCAAAACGCCAGTGTCAACGTCTACAGTGAAGAGATGACTCCGGGATGCTGGCCTTCAGGGCAGAGTGGCAAAGAAAAAGCCATATTTGAGACTGGCTAATAAAAGGAAAAGATTAATATGGGCAAAAGAACACAGACATTGGACAGAGGAAGATTTGAAAAAAGTGTTATGGACAGACAAATCAAAGTTTGAGGTGTTTGGATCACACAGAAGAACATTTGTGAGATGCAGAACAACTGAAAAGATGCTGGATGCGTGCCTGACACCATCTGTCAAGCATGGTGGAGGTAATGTGATGGTCTGGGGATGCTTTGGTGCTGGTAAAGTGGGAGATTTGTACAAGGTAAAAGGGATTTTGAATAAGGAAGGCTAACATGACATTTTGCAACGCCATGCCACACCCTGTGGACAGCTCTTGATTGGAGCCAATTTTCTACTACAACAGGACAATGACCCAAATGACACTTCCAAATTATGCAAGAACTATTTAGGGAAGAAGCAGGCAGCTGGTATTCTATCTGTAATGGAGTGGCCAGCGCATTCACCAGATCTCAACCCCATTGAGCTGTTGTGGGAGCAGCTTGACCGTAGGGTACGCAAAAAGTGCCCATCAAGCCAATCCACCTTGTGGGAGGGGCTTCTGGAAGCATAGGGTGAAATTTCTTCAGATTACCTCAGCAAATTAATAACTAGAATGCCAAAGGTCTGCAATGCTGTAATTGCTGCAAATGGAGCATTCTTTGACGAAAGCAAAGTTTGAAGGAGAAAATTATTATTTCAAATAAAAATCATTATTTGTAACCTTGTCAATGTCTTAACTATATTTTCTATTTCTTTTGCAACTCATTTGATAAATAAAAGTGTGAGTTTTCATGGAAAACACAAAATTGTCTGGGTGAACCCAAACTTTTAAATGGTAGTGTGTGTGTGTGTGTATATATATATATATATATATATATACAGTACAGACCAAAAGTTTGGACACACCTTCTCATTCAAAGAGTTTTCTGTATTTTCATGACTATGTAAATTGTAGATTCACACTGAAGGCATCAAAACTATGAATTAACACATGTGGAATTATATACTTAACAAAAAAGTGTGAAACAACTGTAAATACGTCTAATATTCTAGGTTCTTCAAAGTTCTTCAAAGTAGCCACTTTTTGCTTTGATTACTGCTTTGCACACTCTTGGCATTTTCTTGATGAGCTTCAAGAGGTAGTCAACTGAAATGGTTTTCACTTCATAGGTGTGCCCTGTCAGGTTGAATAAGTGGGATTTCTTGCCTTATAAATGGGGTTGGATCCATGAGTTGTGTTAGGCAGAAGTCAGGTGGATACACAGCTGATAGTCCTACTGAATAGACTGTTAGAATTTGTATTATAGCAAGAAAAAAGCAGCTAAGTATAGAAAAACGAGTGCCCATCATTACTTTAAGAAATGAAGGTCAGTCAGTTCAAAAAATTGGGAAAACTTTGAAAGTGCCCCCAAGTGCAGTCGCAAAAACCATCAAGCGCTACAAAGAAACTGGCTCACATGAGGACCGCCCCAGGAAAGGAAGACCAAGAGTCACCTCTGCTGTGGAGGATAAGTTCATCCGAGTCACCAGCCTCAGAAATCGCAGGTTAACAGCAGCTCAGATTAGAGACCAGGTCAATGCCACACAGAGTTCTAGCAGCAGACACATCTCTACAACAAGTGTTAAGAGGAGACTGTGTGCAGCAGGCCTTCATGGTAAAATAGCTGCTAGGAAACCACTGCTAAGGACAGGCAACAAGCAGAAGACACTTGTTTGGGCTAAAGAACACAAGGAATGGACATTAGACCAGTGGAAATCTGTGCTTTGGTCTGAGGAGTCCAAATTTGAGATCTTTGGTTCCAACCACCGTGTCTTTGTGCGACGCAGAAAAGGTGAACGGATGGACTCTACATGCCTGGTTCCTACTGTGCATGGAGGAGGAGGTGTGATGGTGTGGGGGTGCTTTGCTGGTGACACTGTTGGGGATTTATTCAAAATTGAAGGCATACTGAACCAGCATGGCTATCACAGCATCTTGCAGCGGCATGCTATTCCATCCGGTTTGCGTTTAGTTGGACCATCATTTATTTATCAACAGGACAATGACCCCAAACACACCTCCAGGCTGTGTAAGGGCTATTTGACCAAGAGGGGGAGTGATGGGGTGCTAAGCCAGATGACCTGGCCTCCACAGTCACCAGACCTGAACCCAATCGAGATGGTTTGGGGTAAGCTGGACCGCAGAGTGAAGGCAAAAGGGCCAACAAGTGCTAAGCATCTCTCGGAACTCCTTCAAGACTGTTGGAATACCATTTCAGGTGACTACCTCTTGAATCTCATCAAGAGAATGCCAAAAGTGTGCAAAGCAGTAATCAAAGCAAAAGGTGGCTACTTTGAAGAACCTAGAATATAAGACATATTTTCAGTTGTTTCACACTTTTTTGTTAAATATATATATATATATATATATATATATATATATATATATAGTAGGCAGAAAGCAGGACTTGTACTGGAGGGAGTGTATATCTCGCCCAGAAAGTTAAGCTGGGCGAGATATTAAATAAGATTAGATAATGTTGTTTTGTTCAGCAGCCTAGTTGCTGAACCCTTGGTAATTGGTAAATTCTTGGCCAGCTTCGTTGGAGTGGTGAACAGGGTTGGTAGTGGGACTCACCACTCCCACTCCCGCTTCAGTACGGAGAGTGTCTGAGACTCAGTCCGCTCAGCTGAGAAATGGTGCCTCGTTAAAGGGGCATAAAATTCTGAAGGAACCAGCAGTAAGTCTCTCTCTCTGAAAAGAACCTAGCTGAAAGACACAAGCAGTTTGCAGGCTGGTAAGAGAGCTGAGCATTGCCAGCACCTCTGGGAGTGTGAGGCAGGGGTGCTCAATCACTGTAAGAGCCGAACCAGGCAAACATTTTGGTGTTATTTCTGTTTTGTTGTTTAATCTGTTTTGGAGCTGAAATAAATTCTTACGTTACTTTATCTGGACTGTTGTGTCTGTGTCACGCCACACTGCCCTACCACGCTCCAGAGCCTTATAATATATATATATATATATATATATATAATCCCCCTCAGGACCAATGGCCAGGATCCACAGATGATTCAATAGAGGTAAAAGAGAGACAGCACTCCAAATCTTCAGTGAAAAAATGTGGATGTTCTTTTATTCACCCATACAGCAGCAACATTCCAGCTCTAACCAAATGGAGCCTTTGTCAAGCTTTGTGTCATGTGCCACATTTCACATATAAATACACATGTATTCATAATCAATATATCAAAATCGATAAAAATCCATATATTATAAAAGTGATTACATGATAATAGTATATATATATATATATATATATATATATATATTCCATAAAGACATAATATATCATATCAAGTGAATTCATCAGTGAAATGTATATTAGACCCTCATATCCTAATTACTAATCAATAATTAAAAGGGTGCATCTGTGAAACATGATTGCAAAAGTTAAAAAGCTCATAACAAATATGGGCTTCACCTGGCCCCCCGGACACCATGTGGACTATAGTTGGTGTCTTCCTGCTAGTACCGCGCTTGTGCTCCCGCTGTGTGTAATCACAATCTCGTGAGGAACAAATTCAATACACTAAACCTAAACCAAGATGGCTGTCCATCTAAGAAGTAAGCACTGTGCATGTGCACGCCTATGACGTGTGCACGCGCAGTATTATCCTTATGTACTGCCTTAATTTCCATGAAGAATGTAAACAAGTCCACGATCTTCATTGCTATTCATTAACTGCTGCATATTATCTATCTCTATTTAACAATGGGCATATGTGTCGCCCGGGCCGAGCACCCACCCAGCTGTAACCGGGCTGAGTACCCGGCCTAAATGGAGGAAGGGGCCAAGGGCACCAGCAAGTGCCCCCCATCCCCACCGCCGCACTAATACCAGGCGCACCTCAACCTCCAATGTAATTTCATGCAGGGATCTGGTCTCAAGGGAAGAGGAGGGCTCCACACTCAAAGGGGAATCCTCTTCCTCCTGTAAGGAGAAGAGAACTTGGCTCCACTTTTGTGAGGCACCAGCCTCTGTCCCAGATCAAGGGGCCTCCCACAGAATTCAATCCTTCTTACAAGTACATAATAAAAATATAGAATGGGATCAACTTTCTCTCTACCCCACATCCTACATAAAGGGGGCAGGGGGTAGAGAAAAAAGCTGATCTCCATCCTGAAAATATGGACAAGGCCCTTGATAAGGTTTCCCAGAAAAAAACATAAAAAACATACTTAAATGACTGGTAACCTACATAAAAAAATAGCAATCGAAGGTCAACGAGTTCCAGAGTTGATGAAACCACCATTTTCTTTTGCATGTATCCATGTAGATCAAAATATCTCTAAAAGACGAGAAAAAAAAGGAAAAAAGTAATTATAAAAGCACATGTATCACCCATATTCATCTGGATATCAGAACAGAGCTCCGCTAATGGCCTATCCTTATTTATCAACCATTAATGCTTTGTCCCACTCCCCTTAGGACACTGCTAGAAAATGAACCATGTTAGTGGGACGTTGTATGAGTTGCTAATATTTTAATACAGCATATCCTGTATTGGAGGAATAAAGAATGTGGGGGGGGGGGGGTCCAGACATTCCATCTCCCAGGGTTGCACTTGGAAGTGCTAATTATCAATTATGCAAATGATACAATTAATGTTGAGTGAATGTTCAGGGAAAATTTGATTTGCCGTACAAGCCAAAATTCATTGTGCTTTTTGATAACTAATCAATTTTTCTTGAAATAGGGTAAAAATAAAAAAAAAACATACTTACCTCATCTCTTTGAGTTGGAAGAGCCCGTCGCCGCCATCTTGATTGAAGAGCAAAATCCTGTGCACGGTGACGTATGACTTCACTACGCTGGCCGAAGTGATGACGTCATCACAGGCAGCGTGAGATTTAGTTGCACCCACTGTTTACAAAGAAATTTGCTTTGTGACGATTAAGAAAAATTAGAAGAAACTGCCAAATACAATTTCCTATAACTTCGCTCAACACTAGATATGATGATACAGTTACATCACAAGACACATATCCATTTTTACTCCACTTCCTGTAGATCCACTCTCTAAAAGTATTAAGATGCATCAGCCATTTTTATTGTTTTATTAGACCGAAAATAAAAGATTGGATCACTAGCGGGATTTATTGTATGTCCTTTTAATAATTTTTTTGCTAGTCTATTATCTGTTTTTCCTTTTACAGAAAGCAAGTGCCCTCCCTTGAAATAAATGCCACAAGTGTTGCCCCAAAAATAATTAAACCAATTAATGGCCTGCAGCTACTGTTGTGGTACTCCTAAAGAGAGTGTTACCCAGTGCATCTGATAATATCATCATTAATAAGCACAATTCTCATCTAACCCCTTCACATTATTGGTTCCAGTGTCCCAGACCTTACAGCCTGTGTCTTGGCAATGGTAGATGCAAAGATATTAACCCCTTGTACCTGCATACAATGGATATTGCAAGAGTAATCTGCTGGGAAAAAGTGGCCTACAAAGAAAGTGGTGGTGCAGGGAGAATGAGGGTTCTTTTGCCAACCCTGTAGTAGCAACTGCCACTGAATGGTTACTGCTCAGATGTTACCTACGTGCGAACCCCTAAACTCCTATGAGTGTCTAATGACGAATATGAACACAAAATACATACTTGCCAATTACAGGGGATGGGGGTTGCATTTTTGCAAATGTATGTATGTAAATATTTATGTATACACTAAGTAAAATTGCAATTTTCTGTTTTCTTTTGATTCTTTTTTCTCTTTAATGTTGGTAAGAACTTTAAACTTCTTAGCAAAATTATGAAAAAGTAATCAGAAAAGTGCCAGTAGCAATGCTTCCATAAAATACCAGTCACTTACTCCCATAACATTTCTAGACAGCATGCTCTATGACTGTACAGCACCACACAGCTTTACTCTGCAGTGCTCAATTTTACATTGCAGGTGATCTGCAATAGGAAACTGAACAGTTAAATAGAAGTATCTGTCAAAAGTTGCTTTATGTTAAGAAAAACTAGATGTTCTTTTGTATGAATGCTAAAAAAAAATAGGATTTAGGCTGTTTCCACCTCTCAATCGGTTCTACTCAAAGAAGAACAAGTGTCTTTCCATGCTTTTCAGGCTGTGTAATTGTTTCACCTATGATTGTAATATGATGTTGAAAGCAATGAATCAATATTGTATGGTTTACATAAGAAACATCTGTGCAGCAACTTAAAGATTTTCCAAAATGAATCAGCTGAATACGCTTTCACATGCAAGCAATTAGTAGCTGAAGCAAATGTTTCTAAGCTTAATCTGAAAGCAATCTCCAAGGCACACTGTACATTGTAATATTACAATGGCAGCTCCTACACCGATAATTCATCATAACCTTATCCTTTGTCCCTAAACTGTTTCAGTAATATAAAATACTATTTTTTTACACCATATAAAATATTGTGCAATATTTCAAAGTAATTACCTTAACATTCTTATACTATGCATTAAGCAAACTCCTAAAAGATTTCACTATATTTCAAGCAGCTGCAGTATAAAATATGTCTTAAGAGCAGTACATTTAGAAGAGTTTAAATACTGAATGTCACAGATTAAAATACTTACATTTTTAAGTGATTTTACTTTTCACTTGATTGTAGACATTGGGAGGGGCGTAAAGGTTTAGTTGCATTCATGCAGGCTGAAATTAGAATGTAATTAGCGTTCATACTGTGTCTTATTTATTCAGTGGCCCATATAGATCTATATTATATATTATACACAATCTACAGGGTGAGAGAGGGAGGAATATAAACTCCCCAGTGAAGTATTACTTTCTGTTAGCACAGAGGAGAGGAGATCCCTCATTGGCTGTAGGTGGTGGAACAGTGCAAGATTGAAGCTGTGCTAGTTCATGAGGCCTACCTTAGTAAAGAAAGAAGCTGTATCTTCGACATACACAACTCAAATAAAACTGATATTAATGGGAAGAGCTTGCCAACATTAGAACAATCACAATAGTCCACTGTTTTCTCTAGCTTTGACTTGACAAGTAAAGAACGTATTTACCAAAATTACCATTTATAATGTTCATGTAGTACAGTCACAAAAAGTTTTTTTTTTTCTTTTTTTTTTTTTTTAATTCACTGCATGTTTGTGCATATACCCAAACATTGCAGTCATATATGTTAACTGAACATTCAGTTTTCAAACTATGGGGGTCACTTATTATATTGAAATACACTTATATTAGGCATATTTCAGGCACAGATGGTGGCTCAACAGTTATTTGCACCGACGTCTGCTACTTCGCCCTGCTCAAATCAGGTCTAAAATTGTGGGCGAGGAAGGGGACGGGCCAGTAGGCCAAGTCTCATTAATCATTTTGTACACCTGTTTTAGGCATAGAAAATGGTCTAAATCTAAGACAGCTCGGAAGCTGTCTTACACCTAGAACTGTCACTGGATGCACTGAAGTTATGGAGAGGCTGGCGCCACTTCACAACTCCGGTGGATCCACCACCACATTAGAGGTTTTATTAAGACCAGCGTCGAAAACGCCGTTCTTAATAAATGTATCCTTATAAGCTTTTTTATTGGTTTGGTCCTTAATCACTGCTACAGTATAAAAGCATTTTCTTATCTGGGAAGGTGTTTCAATAGATTTCAGGGCATGACAGTAAGAATTCTCACCAATTTAGTCACAATAGCATTGGTGAGGTCAGTTACTGAAGTTGACAAATAAGGCCTTGCTTGCAGATGGCATTCCAAGCCTTTTCAGATTAGTAAAGGTCTGTTCATAATTAGTGTTAAGTGAATCAATCTAAATTTCAGGGGAAATTCAATTTGCACAAAGCCAAATTTTCTTGTGCTTTGTGGTAACTTTTCACCGCTCCTGTCTGTTTTATTAGCTTCATGCATTCCCCATGTAATAACGATTCTGGAACATCTATTCTTTTTTCTGTATGCTGTGTCATTCCTTTATTATTCCTGCTAGAAGTTATGAATGAAATGCTATTAGCCTTTAGTAAGGGTACAGAGGGGTGGTAACAAGTTGGGGTGTGCACCTGCAAAGATTCACTCTATCCAATCAGTGCTGCCATTTTTAGACTGTGCAGGAACACCCCCCCAACTTGTTACCTCTTCTCTGTACCCTTACTGAAGGCTAATAGCAATTCATTCATAACTTCTAGTAGACATAATAAAGGAACGACACAACATAGAGCCATAACAATAGATGCTCCAGAATTGTTATTACATGGTGAGTGTGTGTAGCTATTAAACCGGGCATGTTAAAAGTGGTGAAAGGTTCTTGTTAAAAAAAAAAAAAAAAAACATCCCTCATCCGTTTGAGCACAAAGAGCCAGCCACCACCATCTTAATTAAAGATCCCCAGTAGAATCCCATACACGGTGACGTCATCATGGGCAATGCAAAATTTCGCCCTGGAGGTGTCAAAGATATGTCAACAGCAAGCTCTTTAGTCATGAGGAGAAGTCCTCATTTTGGTCTGGGCCAGATGGATAAAAAAAGGAAACATAAAATCTTCAATCAGCAAAAATGCTAACTGGATTTATGAAGCAGCTGTCACCTTTTCTGCAGCCAAGGACCAATTGACAACTGTCTGTTACCATTTCCCTGTGCTGTGTCCCTACATAGTGTATTACTGTCAGTGATGATTGGACACTGTTAATTAGAAATGTGCGAATCATGCAAAATTTGCTTCGCCGAATGTTCGTCGAATTTTTTAAACGATTCGATCTTAATACAAAGCTGTGTACAAATCATTCGTTATTCTGTCTGCCACTCCTCAGAGGCAGAGGGAATTTTGCAAAATGACATCCAGGCGATCCTCAGCATTTAGCTCTGGAGAGCTTAAATACATTATCCGGCTGATGGACTGGCAGGATTACGATGGCACACACCGACACCCGAACCAGGAGAAGAAGGAGATAGTGCAGCAGGTGATCCGAGGCTTGCGCCATCATTTTGACATTGTGTGGACCCAGGCCAGATCCAGCGGAAATGGTCCGATTTGAAGTGCCCAGAGCGGCTTAATGAGATCGCTCAGAGATACGGCAGGATGAGTAACAACATATTTGAAAAGTAAAAACATGTTAAAAAATTAGTGTACTGTATTGTAAATATACCAGTGAGTGCCAATAATGAAAACCATATAGAAGGACAACATGGGCGTGCATAGTGCACTGCAGCAATTTTCTTTCATGCTAGGCCACGCCTCTAACTTCACCCAAACAAGTGAAGGTAGTCTCAGATACGTGCTCCTTCCCAGTAATTTCCCTTAGCCTACTTTCACATATGTGGTGGTGATCCTGCAGGCTGTTCTGCAGTATTTGGCCTGCCAATTCCCGGCGTTCTTGCCGAATATTGGCCGGATCAGCGCCTTCCCCCATTATTGTTAATGGGGCTGGCCGTTCTCCTGTTTGTGTCAGGCAAATGCGCTAGTGTAAAAGAAGGTACCCTTAGATATATGCCCCTTCATAGTTAGCGCTTCCTCCTCCTACATACAGACTCACAGACATGCTCAATGCTCATGCTGCAGCTAATGTGAGTGGGCATGGGCGATACCAAAAGTATTCCCACATTATCAATATTAAGGAATTTATTGCAATAACAATATATATTGCGATAAATACCCATTAAGAAGAAAAAAAATGGATATGGCCCTACTCAGACTCTCACTCATAATATCTTCATAGTAGTATACAGTGTTAGTAGTAAAAACAGTCATCATAACAATTGTGTATGGATTTATGTTGCAGAGCAACGTCAACGATGGCGTCACCACGGTCACCGCCAGTGTCATGCCTGGACGGCCCCTACAGTAGCTTCAGCTTCTAGTAAGTGTAAACATATTTAATTCATTTTTAATCCAGGCTACGTGGGAGTGCAGCTGCAGTGATATAAGAGCACTAGTGGTTAGGAATGGGATCCAGCTCCAAACAATTCACGTGTATCAACATCAGAAGTTACAACTGTTCATTAGAGTTGAATGTAATGCCATTATTTAATGTTTTCTGACAGCTGCTGCACCACAGAGGAGCCCCTCTCACCCTCCTCCACAACAGCGAGAGAGGACTCCACCTGCCCCTCCAACATCACCAGCCCAACTTCCAGAGGTAGAAGGTAGGTAAAAAAAAAGTGTAATGGGTGGACCTCCCGTCTTCAAAATATGAGCTAAATGTATGTTTTATCTTTGGTAGCTCCAACCGACAGGGAGCAGTTTTCCCCTGGACCATGGGAAGACAACGCCATATGGGTATCTAGTAAGTACAAACCCCAAACTGACCATGTGTGGCCTTCTCAGAGAGCAGTTCAAAGAAAAAAAAAAGGCTCAATACTAGTGCTGAGCGAACATGTTTGGCCGAATACAGTATTCGGCCAAAAATGGCGGTGCTCCGGACCACGCGGTATTCGGCCGAATATCGCGTGTGCTCGAGCGCCATGCTCGAGTCACCTCCCTGCACGCTAATTAGCGAATTAGCGTGCGGGAAGGGATGGCATTCAGTGTAATGCCAGTAGCCATCTTAGCTACTGGCATTACACTGATTGGCTAGCCGGGTCACATGTCACCGGGAGCTATAAAGCACCCGGTGACATGTGACCCGGCCAGTGTTAGACAGGGAGAGCTGCTGCATGCAGGGACAGACAGTGTATGGAGAGAAGCACGCTAGGCAGGGATAGAAATCGATAAACAAAGACCCAAAAGCCCTTTTAAGGGCTATTATATCTGGCACAAACCTACATTTTATTGTTTTGGAGGACTTTAAAGGTGGTGAAAATAGCGCTAGGTGGCCTGACATTAACGCCAAATGCGCTGCTGCAGCAAGGAGGGACATACACTGTAGGGAGAGATGCAGGCTAGGCAGGGATAGAAATCGCTCAAAAAAGACCCAAAAGCCTTTTTAAGGGCTATTGTATCTGGCACAAAGCAATATTTTATTATTTTTGGGGTGTTTAAAGGTGGTGAAAATAGCACTAGGTGGCCTGCCATTAATGCCTCATGTGCTGCTGCTGCATGCTGTAGGATACTCTCTGTATACTATATACCTGACATACTTTGCTATAATTTCTGCTGTTAAGCCCGCAGTATTTCTTTTGCGTCTTGCTGTATAACATTTGCGTAGGGATAGAATTTCTATAGGCAGGGTTAGTATCATTGTTCAAAAGACACAAAAGTCCATTGTTAAATCCTTCTGCATTTTTTTTTTTTGTGGCAAAAAAAACTCAAGTGTGCCCTGACAGTAACGCTAGGTGCACAGCGTATTACAACCGTTCAAAAGTCTATGTAGCTGACATCTGTTGTTTTAATTTAATACCGATAATTTAGGTCGCAGTTTCTCATTTGCGTCTGCAGTTTAATTTGCCCAAGGAGGGAATTAAACTATAGGGATATGATTTGGGTAGGTAGAAAGATTGTTTTTGTTCCAAACAGACCAAAGTCCATTGTGAAATACATCTGTTTTTTTTTGGTGGCAAAAAAAAAAACAAGTGTGCCCTGTCAGTAACGCTAGGTGTAAGACAATAAAGTTCCTGTACTCTTAAGATTGCTTCAAATGAATATCGTTTTATTTTCCACATGCGGGTATAAATACAGCTTGTATAAACGTTTTCGGTATAGCCTTCGTCAGATTGCTGCAAAAACATGTAGATATAGTGCATCAGGTAAAATGCAATCAAAATAAAACGTAGAGTATGATGAAACAAAGTGGAAATAAAAATAAAGATAATTAATGCAAAATCACAAAAAACACAAAAACAGGTGAGTATGTGATTAAATTAGGTGACACACAGATTCTTGTTGGCAAGAAACCAAATGTATGGCTACAACTAGTATTTATATGCACCCCGACCAAAGTACCTTGTGAAATACATCTGTTTTTTTTTGTTTTTTTTTGGTGGCAAAAAAAAAAACAAGTGTGCTCTGTCAGTAACGCTAGGTGCACAGCGTATTACAACCGTTCAAAAGTCTATGTAGCTGACATCCGTTGTTACATTTAATACAGATAATTTAGGCTGCAATTCCTCATTTGCGGCTGCTCTATAACATTTGCGCATTCAGAATATTGGACATTCGTTAAAATGTTTTTCTCATACAGTTAATAAAAATCTACAGTACTGTAGTTGTGACCAAGTTACATATATACTATACCATATGCTCAAGGCGAGCACTAAGGGACGGGGGAAGTGGGCCTGCTGCTGATGGTGAATGCAGAGGCCATGGCTCTGGGCGCGGTGAAACTGTGTCTGCTGCCAGAGCCCAAGAAACAAAGTCATCCAAAACTCCTAGCTTCATGTCACAGTTTGCAGGGCGGCGCAAGACACAACTCTTGTCGCCACACCAGTGCGAGCAGGTAGTCGGTTGGATTTCAGCTGATAATGCTTCCAGTCGGTTCAGCACCACCCCCTCTTCCACAAAGTCCATTCTCAGTAGCCAAGATTCTGGGCAACCGCATCCTCACCCTGATCCTCCTTCCTCCCACCATGCAGAGTCTGGGCAAAGAATTAATCCCACATTGGGATATTCCGAGGAGCTTTTTTCATCACCGTTCCTTGGCTCGGGTCTCTCGCCAAGGCCGCTTGGAGTGGGACATGAGGAGATATTGTGCCCTGATTCCCAACCTATTGAGCAAACACAGTCTGAAGAAGATGACGGTGGGGACCGGCAGCTAGCGTCTCACAAGGTGCATGATGATGATGAGACACAGTTGCCAATAAGTCAAGGACAATTAGTGTCTCAAGAGGTTGTGGATGAGGATGAAACGCAGTTAAGTCAGGTTCTTGTTAGTTCACCATGTCAGGAGGAGGACCAGAGTGAGTATGTGGAAGGGGAGGTGGCGGACGATGAAATAGCTGACCCAACCTGGGAAGGTGGCAAGCTGAGCGAGGACAGCAGTACAAAGGGGAGGGATCCGCAGCAGCGCAACAGGCTGGAAGAGGCAGTGGGGGTGGCAAAAGGGAGAAGGCAGGCCACGCCAACCAGGCCCGCAACTGTTCCCCGGAGCAGCCCCTTGCGGTCAGCTCCCTTGCCAAGGGTTAGGTGTTCTGCAGTCTGGCGGTTTTTTGAGGAAAGTGCTGCCGATAAACGTATTGTAATTTGTAACCTGTGCCATACCAAGATGAGCAGGGGCGTAAACACCAGCAACCTGACCACCACCAGCATGATCCGCCACATGTCAGCAAAGCACCCTAAAAGGTGGGCCGAACGCCTGGGTCCATGATCTGTGTCCGCAGGTCACACCACTGCCTCCTCCTCCCCTCTGTTACCTGCTGCCCTAGACGCAGGCCCAGATGCCTTCCGCCCTGCACCTGAACCTTCGCAGGAACCATCAGCCAGCACGTCCACTTCAATGTCCCAGTGCAGCGTTCAAATGTCCTTACCCCAGGCATTTGAACGCAAGCGCAAATACCCTGCCACCCACCCACAGGCCATAGCTCTAAACATGCTGTGGGTGGGTGGCCTTGGAAATGTTGCCATTTAGGCTGGTGGATACCGAGGCTTTTCGCAGCCTGATGACGGCAGCTGTCCCTCGTTACGCAGTCCACATCCGTCACTATTTTTCCCGGTGTGCCGTCCCCGCCTTACACCAGCATGTGTCCAGAAACATAACCCGTGCCCTGGTCATTTCTTCTTCGGTCTGCTCTTCAGCAGAATATCACAACAAGAATATCATTTTTTTGGAGTCAGCTCAGCATTAGCGTGTCACACTTAAATTTTTTTAATGGTCTGCTCTTCAGCAGAATGTCTTATCAACAATAACATTTTTTGTACGGTCAGCTCGGCATCAGCGTGTCACACTTAAATTTTTTGGATGGTCAGCTTGGCATCAGCGTGTCACCCTTAAATTTTTTTTACGGTCTGCTCATCAGCAGCGTGTCACTCCTATTATTTTGGGGTATCAGCAGCAGGCCATCAATGAGAATTTTCCATGGGTGTCTCTGATGCCCTCCTTTATGTGTAATAAAGAGTGCATTGGAGTGCCTGTTCCTTGTAATTTTTGGCATCCCTTTCCCTTAGTGCATAGGCTTTATGAGTGTCAGAGTCCCACAATTATATCACAATGTGAATGAGGCCCTCCTTTACGTGATATACCTGTTGTATGGGAGTGCCTAATCCATGTAATTTTTGGCAGCACTTGTGCTTAACGTACAAGTAAATCTATGTTTCCTAACAATATTTCCTGCAAAATCGATGTTATCATGAGTTTTTTGGGTGTATTTTTGTCATTCCGTAAAAGTGGCGTAATAGTCGGCCATCATCTTTAATAGCAGCGACTTCGGTGTCCAAGATGCATCCAGACATCCTCCCCATGCTGTTCCCTAACCATTTCTGTGATGTTTCCACCATTTTCTGACGTTTCCCTATGGACCAGACACCCTCCCCTCATCCGAGCAGGCGGTGCCTGATCTTCTCCCATTGACTTCCATTATACTCGAGTGCTTGGCTGAGCACTCAAGCACCACCTAGTGTTCAGCCAGAGCACCCGAGCAGCCGCACATTGGGGTGCTTGATCATCACTACTCAATACAGATGCATAGCACTGAATAACTCGATCCAGTAGATATACCAAATATTTAAGTACATGCAATTGCTAATGTATTCTCTGATCCAGGTGCTGGTTTGAAAGTTTAGAATTTTTTTTTCGTGGGACAACCACTTTAACTGGATCATACTAATTATATTACTGTTTCCACCCCTACAGATATCCCCACTGACTTTGAAGTTGAGGCAGCCTTACGCCGCTTTGAGACCAGGCTCCATGCTGCCTCCCGGCTTATTCGCAGCATGCAACTGGAGCTCAGGGAAATGCAGGAGATGATGACCAGCCGTCGGCAAAGGCCGGCGTAACCTTTTTATTGTCGTTTCTTTTGTTTATTGTATTATTTATTATTTGTTCAAAGTTGTAATTATTTATTACTAAAATTATTCTTGTAAAACTTGTGTTTTGAGTGTTATTTTAAACCTTTAACTCCTTCCTGACATAGTGTGAAAAAGACAAGGGTGTCTGTTTAGGCCGAAGTCTCTAAAACTTGTGCATAGGCCGGAGCCCGCATTAGTATGCAGAAGACAGGGATGTTTGTTTAGGCAGGAGCCTCCAAAAAATGTCCAAAGGCCAATTACCCGAATTAATGAACACAGGGTGTCTGCAGGCCAAAGCATTAATAAATTATGCACACTCCGGTTCACAGATTACAGTAAGAGAAAAAGGCTTGGCTTGTTTGGACAACAAGCCTGTAAACTTTCTACCTTGTAAAGATAGGCAGTGAAAATTATATATGGGCTTTTCATGGGTGCCATGGCCAGTAGCAGTTGGGGACGGGGTATATCAGCAGAAAGTGATTAGTAAATACAACAAACTGCGGTGGAGTATAACAATCTCTGCTAATGTAACTTGTAACGGGAGATGGAGGTAACAACAGTGTAACAATTTTATTTTTTAATACCATTTTTACTTTTTTTTATTATATACTAGCAGAAAGACCCGGCTTCGCCTGGGTATATTTCATCTATTTATTTAATGTTTCTGTGTGTCGTTGCAGAGAGAAAGTCAATGCAGCTGACAGAAATTGATTTTTACCTTCATTTTTTCAATCCCTATTGGCTGCGGAGTGGGAGGGGGCGTGGTTTAATGGGACACGGGGGGGTTAAGTCCTTCATTTCAGGGTTGCCTGAATTATAGGTTAATGCCATGGTAATTTGAGGAAACACAATGGGTAGCAGTGGAAGAAAACATTGCTTTGCACGAGTATATTTAATCTATTTCATTTAATGTTTCTGTGTGTTGTTGCAGAGAGAAAGTCATCCTCCCTCCCATCCCTGCAGCTGACAGATGTTGATTTTTACCTTCAATTGTTCAATCTCCATTGGCTGCGGAGTGGGAGGGGTCATGGCCTGACTGAGTCGGGGGCGTGACGTTGCAAGACCTGGGGTCATTGTCCTGTTGATAAATAAATGATGGTCCAACTAAACGCAAACCGGATGGAATAGCATGCTGCTGCAAGATGCTTTGATAGCCATGCTGGTTCAGTATGCCTTCAATTTTGAATAAATCCCCAACAGTGTCACCAGCAAAGCACCCCCACACCATCACACCTCCTCCTCCATGCTTCACGGTGGGAACCAGGCATGTAGAGTCCATCCGTTCACCTTTTCTGCGTCGCACAAGGACACGGTGGTTGGAACCAAAGATCTCAAATTTGGACTCATCAGACCAAAGCACAGATTTCGACTGGTCTAATGTCCATTCCTTGTGTTCTTTAGCCCAAACAAGTGTCTTCTGCTTGTTGCCTGTCCTTAGCAGTGGTTTCCTAGCAGCTATTTTACCATGAAGGCCTGCTGCACACAGTCTCCTCTTAACAGTTGTTGTAGAGATGTGTCTGCTGCTAGAACTCTGTGTGGCATTGACCTGGTCTCTAATCTGAGCTGCTGTTAACCTGCGATTTCTGAGGCTGGTGACTCGGATGAACTTATCCTCCACAGCAGAGGTGACTCTTGGTCTTCCTTTCCTGGGGCGGTCCTCATGTGAGCCAGTTTCTTTGTAGCGCTTGATGGTTTTTGCGACTGCACTTGGGGGCACTTTCAAAGTTTTCCCAATTTTTCGAACTGACTGACCTTCATTTCTTAAAGTAATGATGGCCACTCGTTTTTCTTTACTTAACTGCTTTTTTCTTGCCATAAAACGAATTCTAACAGTCTATTCAGTAGGACTATCAGCTGTGTATCGACCTGACTTCTGCCCAACACAACTCTTGATCCCAACCCCATTTATAAGGCAAGAAATCCCACTTATTCAACCTGACAGGGCACACCTGTGAAGTGAAAACCATTTCAGTTGACTACCTCTTGAAACTCATCAAGAGAATGCCAAGAGTGTGCAAAGCAGTAATCAAAGCAAAAGGTGGCTACTTCGAAGAACCTAGAATATAAGACATATTTTCAGTTGTTTCACACTTTTTTGTTAAGTATATAATTCCACATGTGTTAATTCATAGTTTTGATGCCTTCAGTGTGAATCTACACTTCTTTGAATGAGAAGGTGTGTCCAAACTTTTGGTCTGTACTGTATATATTTTTTTTTGGGGGGGGAGGAAAGGCTCCAAAACAAATTTAAGAATACTAAATAGAACTAAGAACGTTGTATAACAACAGCTGCTCGCCAGCTAAGTGCTAACAGAGGCGGAGGTAGACAACAGTTTTTGGATATTAATAAAATTTAGGGGTTTTGGTTTGGGGAATTTGGGTTTGCACAGCCTATGACAGAAGAGACGTTTGGCATGCAACTTTATGGGCCGGCTGACAGCAACAGTGGGAAGACACTTGGACTATTTCGGCCTCTAAGGCCTGATCTAATCATCTACCTTAGCAAGCGGAGTGTGAAAATCGGAATTAATCCAGCCTTTATTCATTTTTATAAAGGTGTCTTTTTGGACACTGCCAGGTGACAGTTTGGAAAGTTTGGGTGTCACCACCCCCCAGAGGCGCTAAAAACCCTCTCTGACATGACACTTGAAGCTGGGCAGGAAAGAAGCCCTAGTGCATAGTGGGAAAGTTCTGTCCACTGTTGTACTCTGGCTGCCCAGAAGTCCAGGGAGTCTGAGAAGAGGCTTTGCGAGCCAGACTGCAGGTAAGCCTGAACCTGTTCATTGAAGCAAGTGTTTTGCGCCTGCTCATTTGGCTGCGCCTGCTGGGAGGCTGAAAAAAATTGTTGCATCATACTCATTAGGCTTAACTGGCTGCTGCTGGTTGTGGCAGGAGGTGGATGACTCTGCCAGACCTCCTTTTCAGAGATGCTGGCAGCAGGCTGGGGCTGGCTGAAAGCTGTGGCCAGGTTACTACATAGCTTTTCCCAGAATTATGCTAATTTCTCCTCCCTTTCCTGGGGAGGAAAACAATCCCCCATGTTGGATTGATACCGCGGGTCCAGAAGCATCGCCAGCCAGTATTCGTCAGTCTGCCTTATTTTTAGGATACGCCTGTCACTCCAAAAGCATGTGAGCATACAGCTCGCCATCCTGGCCAGCGTGCCCGAGGAGCCAGTTCTTTCCATCTCAGCCTCTCTCTGAGACACATCAGTGTCCCTGAAAGTGTCATCGTTATCCTCCAGATCCTCCAGCTGTGTCTTGTCCTCCTCCTGGTCATCATCATCAAAATCCTCCTCCTCCCCCACCTGAAGCTCCTCATCCTCATCCTCCTCCTGCACCCCAATGGAACTTTGTCGTTGGGGCTCCCCTACAGTGACAGCATGGCGTGCAGAGAGATGGCCAGGATTTCCTTCCCCCATTGCCCCCTGCTGCATGAGCGTCAGTGTCTTTTCCAGGACAAATATTAGTGACACTATGTCGTTCACACCGCAGCTGTCCCGGCTGACCAATTTAGTGGCTTCTTCAAAGGGCGTTAGAACAGTGTAGGCATCTCGGACCAGCCTCCACTGACGGAAATCAAAGCCGCACCTGCTCTCTATGGTGGAAGATTCTGGCTGCTGCTGGACAAAATCATCCACTGCTTTACGCTGCTCAAGGAGCCGCTGCAACATATGAAGCGTGGAATTCAACCGGGTTGGCAGGTCACTTATCAATCAATTTGGCGGAAGACCGTTTTGGTGCGGCAGTTCCAGCAGAGAATGGCGAGACACAAGAATGTCTCAAATGAGTGCAAAGCTTCCCGCGACTTTGCCAGCACTGTGCACAGGCCAGTGAATGTTTTGAGAAATCTCTGCACCACTAGATTTAGGACATGTGCCATACAGGGAGCATGCGTGAATGGACCCAGGTTCAGCGTTGCCACTATATTTGTCCTGTTGTCACTCACGACCTTGCCCACTTCCAGCTGGCGGGGAGACAGGCAGCATGCTATTTGCTACTTGATGTAATGCAGCAAGCGCTGGCCTGTGTGGCTGCTGTTGCCAAGACAAATTAAGTCTAAGACAGCGTGGCAGTGTTTCACCTGGCACATGTCATAGGAAGGAGGGGGGTTAACTTTCTGCCCTGATGCTCCAGCAGGCAGACTGCCCATGGAGGTGGAAGTGGATAAGTGTTGGGTGGTCTGCTGCAATCCTGGCTGTAAAGCGCGTGGAGGTGCCAAAGGCAATTGGCCCGGTTGCTGGGGGGTTTCTGCCTTGCTGCCACTAAATACATTCAGCCAGTGGGCCGTAAAGGACATGTATTGCCGCTCGCCATAAGCACTGCTCCAGGTGTCCACCATGACGTGCACGGTGCTGCAGAGAGACAGCTGCAGGGAGCGTCCTATATTGTCTGCCACGTGACAGTAAAGGGCGGGGATAGCTTTGTTTGAGAAGTAATGCCGGCTAGGGATCTGCCAGCGTGGCTGAACACAAGCCATTATCTTCCTAAAAGCTGTTCACTCAACTAAATTGTACGGCAGAGACTGCACAGCCAGCAACTTGGCTAGGTGACAATTAAGTTTGCGCACTGTTGGATTACTTGGTGCATAAACTTGCTTCCTGGCCACACACTCGGCGATGGACGGCTGACAAATAATAGGAGGTGGAGAAACGCACGCGGTTGACGATGAGGTGTATGTACTAGTTACGCCCCTGGATGCTGGCGGAGTTACGCCCCTGTATGCGGCCTGCCTGACGCAAGGGACCCCGGGAGAAGTAGCCAACTCTTCAGTATTAATGCGCTGCTCTAATTCACCTTGGTTACACAAATTGGCGGCATGACGCCGCTTCAGATGGTTCCACAGAGCAGTGGTCCCTACATTTGTGGCTTTCCCACGGCTCAATTTGTGTTTACAGAAATTACACGTGACAAAATACTTCCACACACCCGATGTGTGCCCTTCAGAGCTGTCCAAGCTTGTAGCCCTTGCACGCTTAGACCCTGGTGCCTGCCCCACCATACTTGGGGTCTGACTAGTTCCCAAGGCAGCCCTGGCTCTGGGCCTAACTCGCCTCTGCCCTCTGTTGCTGCCACTACTACCGCCCTCCTCCTCTGAGATCAAATCCTCCTCACCAGCCCGATCCGCCTCTGAGGTCCTCCGGTCTAACGCATCATCATCAGACTCCCCACAACTTTTTTCTGACTGCAATATAGGCTGTTCCTCACCAACCTCCAATTCCGGGCAGTCCAAACTCTGACTGCCCTCTAAGAAATCCTCAGGGAGGCTGTCCTCTATAACTGCCTGATTAAGCGGTGGGGTTCGGTGGCCTCTTATTTTATAAAATGCAGAAGGGACACCACTCGGAGGGGGCACTGAAGGCTGAGAGGTGGCAGAAAATGACGGGCTTTGCTGGAGTGGAATGGTGGAGCAGGAGGAACGCTCTATGTCTGACCCCTGGCTACACTGTATCAGCAGAAGAAAGCAGATCATCCAGATGCGATTGAGATGAGTGTGCCATCCACTCCACTACCTCATCCACTTTCTCCTCCACTACAATTTTGCGCCTTGGTGGGTTAGCCTGGTGGAACCAGGGGCGGGCTGGGCCGGGGGGGGCAGGAGGGCACATGCCCCCCGGCCGGTGGATGTCAGGGCCGCCGCTGCTCCTGAACTCAATTGTATCTGCATCCACGAGATGCAAATACAATTGTGCCTGCAGCAGCCAGTGCCGGTGGAAAAAGGGAACCTCTGGTTCCCTGCTCCACTATTCCCGGTGGCCGACCTACCGTTGTGACGTAGGCGGCGCAATGACATCATTGCGCCGCCTGAGATGTTCCTTGGGAGCAGATCCACCAGAAGAGGCTGGGTCTGCATCGTGGGACCGCGACGGGACGGTAAGTATAAACTGC
>ONZH01022258.1:0-21032 GCA_900303285.1 Rhinella marina | reverse complement strand
TATTCTATATATATATTCTACAGGTATGTAAAATTGCCTTTATACTCCTCTGTTATATTAAACAATGGATGAAACCGTATGGAACGGATCCGGTATTTCACCGGATCCGTATTACGGATCCGGTTAAATTGTGCTTCCGTTTTGTTCCGGAAAACCGGAACATACAGCCGGATTCAGCCAACGCAAGTGTGAAAGAGGCCTAAAATAAGTTATTGGTGGACACCAATGGAACATCACCACCTAGTGTCCAATATCAGAAATAAACGTTGCAGAATTATTCTAAAAAGTATTTACATGTATGGTTTTTTTCTTGCTTATTTTTTAGATTTTTTTTCATTGCCTCAGCTAACCGTACATATGCGTCATTTATTTTTTTCTATGTAATATGTAGAGCTCTACATCTTGTCTTACAATTTTAGAACCATGTGACCAAAATGGCAATGAAGTGGAGAAAAGGTACAAAGAAGAGCAACTGAACTGGTCCCTTTACACGGGATGATATTACAGCAGATTATGAACAAGCATATAAAAAGGAAAAAAAGAGGATTAATCAAAATATTTTTGGTGGTGAACCAAAATATATGATGTGAATTAGGGCAGCAGGAGGGTGAATAGGGGAACTCCAGATGAAGGTAAGAAATTGATAGATGAAGGCTGCTCAAGTGGTCCAGGTGTAAGTGTGAACCTGCACACATGGTATGAAGAAAATAGGAAAATAGTAAATTGTAGTGATACAGGGGCTATATAATCACATAGCTCCTGTATATTACAACCATAAAAGTATTTTAGTGGACCACAGGTAGGCGCCACTCCCTATGATGAACTATAGCAGGTGTGTGGCATCAGGTCGGAGGAAGCATCAGAATAGTAGCTGAAGCACATGGCCAGTAACGGGCCATTTTTCACAATGTTCTTGTGTCAGAACATTACTGCTGGAATGATCTAGTCTGATGCATCAGGCAATGGTGTGTGGAAATATTGGCTGAACCACGCCTGATTTATCTTTATAAAGGTTAATCTCTCAGCATTTTGTGTTGAAAGGTGAGTTCTCTTTGGAGTAACTATACCACCACTGCATTAAACACCCGCTCTGATGTCACACTACTGGGCGGGCAGGAAAGCTTGTCCAGGGCAAATTTGGCTACACAGTAGTCCAGGGAATCTTGGATCTGGAGTGACAGGGGGCAGTCCAGGTATGCCACCACCTGCTGATTCAGGTTCTGCCCCATGTCCTGCTGCTGCTGGTTGGTTTCTTCAGTTGGCGGGTGAAGAAACTTGCTCATCAGAGACTCAAGTTACTGATGCCAAGAGAGACCAGACTGTGCCAGCAGTGCGACCAAAAGGCCATGGAGGATCAGGCTCACTTTCTGCTGCGGTGCCCCAAATACTCAGCAGTGAGGGGCACCCACTTCAGGAGACTGTCTGATCTCTGCCCAGACTTCATCTCCATGGAGGAGGAAGAGAGACTCTCCATACTGCTGGGGGAAGAGGAGAACACTGTGGCCATAGCAGCACAATAAATTACTGTCTGCCATAGACTGAGAGGAGCCTGATATGTCACGGACTCTTATATCCCCACCCTGGATGTGTTGCCATCGCCCAAGCCTACCAAATTATTTTCCACTTGTTTTGGCAATGATAAAATGTAGCTAGTCCTGCCAATAAACCTAGTAAATAGTAACATAGTTTATAAGGCCGAAAAAAGACATCTGTCCATCCAGTTCGGCCTGTTATCCTACAAGTTGATCCAGAGGAAGGCAAAAAACCCCTGTGAGGTAGAAGCTAATTTTCCCCACTTTAGGGGAAAAAATTCCTTCCCGACTCCAATTAGGCAATCAGAATAACTCCCTGGATCAACGACCCCTCTCTAGTAACTATAACCTATAATATTGTTACCCTCCAGAAAAACATCCAGGCCCCTCTTGAACTCTTTTAGTGATGGTGAGTGGTGGTCTTACCATCACCACCTCCTCAGGCAGAGAGTTGCATCGTCTCACTGCTCTTACCGTAAAGAATCCTCTTCTATGTTTGTATATAAACCTTCTTTCCTCCAGACGCAGAGGATGTCCCCTCATAACAGTCACAGTCCTGGGGATAAATAGTTCATGGGAGAGATCTCTGTACTGACCCCTGATATATTTATACATGGTTATTAGATCTCCCCACAGTCGTCTTTTTTCTAAAGTGAATAACCCTAATTTTGATAATCTATCTGGGTACTGTTGTCCACTCATTCCAGTTATTACTTTAGTTGCCGTCCTCTGAACCCTCTCCAGCTCTGCTATGTCTGCCTTGTTTACAGGAGCCCAGAACTTTGCACAGTACTCCATGTGTGGTCTGACTAGTGATTTGTAAAGTGGCAGGACTATGTTCTCATCACGGGCATCTATGCCCCTTTTGATGCAACCCATTATCTTATTGGCCTTGGCATCAGCTGTCTGACACTGGTTTCTGCAGCTTAGTTTGCTGTTTACTAAAGTTCCTAGGTCCTTTTCCATGTCAGAGTTACCCAATGTTTTACCATTTAGTATGTACTGGTGACTTGCATTATTCCTTCCCATATGCATAACCTTACATTTGCCAGTATTAAACCTCATATGCCACTTCTCTGCCCAAGCCTCCAGTATATACAGATCCATCTGTAGCAGTGTACTGTCCTCTTCTGTGTTAATTGCTTTACACAGTTTCGTGTCATCTGCAAAAATTGATATTTTACTGTGCAAGCTTTCTACAAGATCATTGATAAATATATTGAAGAGAATAGGGCCTAATACTGACACCTGTGGTACCCCACTAGTGACAGTGACCCAATCTGAATATGTGCCTTTAATAACCACCCTGTTTTCTATCACAGAGCCAGTTACTTACCCACATACAGACATTTTCTCCTAGGCCAAGCATTCTCATTAGTATTACTAACCTTTTATGTGGTACAGTGTCAAATGCTTTGAAGAAGTCCAGATATACAATATCCATTGATTCGCTGCAGTCAAGACTAGAACTTACCTCCTCATAGAAACTGATTAAATTAGTTTGACATGACCAATCCCTCATGAAGCCATGCTGATATGGAGTTATTTGCTTATTTTCATTGAGGTACTCCAAGATAGCATCTCTTAGGAAACCTTCAAACAGTTTATCCATGACAGATGTTAAGTTCCTCCTTCCATTCCTCCCCCAGTTCCATTACCTTGCCCCAGGTCTCTATCTTCCCCTTCTATAATGTAGTTACCCTCACACCCAGTCCCTAGTTTAAACACTCCTCCAGCCTTCTAGCCATCTTCTCCCCCAAAACAGCTGCCCCTTCCCCATTGAGGTGCAGCCCATCCCTACGATAGAGTCTGTAGCTGACAGAGAAGTCAGCCCAATTCTCCGAGAACGCAAATCCCTCCTTCCTACACCAGGTCTTGAGCCACTTGAGCAACCTGATTTGAATTTGAAATGAATTTGAGTTCTGCAGGGGTCCAACTCGTGGCACCCCAGTGGATCATCTGCTCATGCTCATGCTGTGCCCTCTTAACTGCACATTGTCTAACTTGTAGCAGCAGTACACAGTGTACAGTATTAATGTAATGGCCCACACTGGTATGTGTGCAGGTGTCGGAGGTATTTCAGTATTCTTAGATCCCTTAGTCTTCTCCAGTCTAAAGGTAAAGGCCTGCATTCCGAAACTTTCCCTCATTCCTTAGCATTCCCTGTATGTGAGCTCAAAACACTACCATCTGGTGTCTAAAGTTGGTATTGCACCTTCCTATTACATAGTATTGTTCTGCATTGCCTTATATTGCTGCACTCTCATTGGTTCCTTTTCATGCCATTTATGTTATGGAGTGTGCTTGACCATGTGACCCCTCTGCTATCTGTCTGCTGCCAATGACAGACCAGAGGATGTAGCTAGTCCCGCCCTCCTTTTCTCTAGGGAGTGAGCTGGAATATTCCAGAGAGTTCTGGTTCTGTCACAGACCAGAGAGCAGTGTACATCTCTCCTGCATATCTCAGCCATCCATTCAGGCCTAAGGCCTAGTTATTCAGCCATTATCATCAGCAGCACAGTTAACCCAGACTGTATCCAGACAGCTGTAACGATCATCATAGGTTCTTTCAAGTATTCAGTAGGACTACCTATATAAAGTTCCAGAACCTACTGTCTGATCCCTGAGGAGTTGAGGGTCACCCACTCAGGATCACTTCTACTCCGGCTTTCACGTCCGGAAGGTTCATGCGTCTTCCACCTGGTTTCCAGAGTGTGAGGGCAGCGTCATTCTCTAAGTATTTCAAGTGCTCCAAGTTCTTTAGTCATCTGTGCCTTACTCAGCTGAAAGGACTTATCTATTGGATCAGGTCTGTACTTACTTATTACCTACTACTACTCCTATCATCTCAAGTCAGCCTACAGCTAAACTCTTAAAGCTACAGCGCATTGTCAAGCCACTCTACTCTACCGCTGTATCCATACCATCTAAACCTGGCTGTGTATCAGAGAGACTGTAACCTTTATAACATCTTGGTTCCTGCATGAAAGCAAACGTTATCCTTGACCCCTGGCGTTGGTGTAATTATTGGTGCCTTGTGCGAGGAGGGTAATGGGAACAATCTTGCAGCCGGGCAACCCTGGGAACAAGGCCACCATAGTAACCCTCGTGATATCACCCGTGACAACCTTAAAGGTCCCCTGTCCCAGGATAGTACCCTTGTGCTGTATTTACAACTGCTTGCCTCATTCAAGTGAATGGGACAAGCCTTTGTAGTTAAACTGCACCACTGCTATAAGCTATGTAGACAGCATGCAGTGAAGAGGATACAGCCTGACAACTACTGCAATTTAAACCAGCATATGTCCGCTTTATGTGGTGTTGTGAGAAACTTTTGTCATTTTTTGTTTTCAAATATTATTCCTAATCAACATATTATTAAATGATAACCCCTTCTTATATGCAGAGGATCGTCCCCAACAGGGGCGTAGCTAGAAGTGACTGGGACCCACAGCAAATTTTTGTATGGGGCCCCTGCCACCACCGCCTCCTGAGCAAACCCCATTCCTGTGGCTAGTCAAGATCACTCTGTCACACCAGAGTTTTCTGTATTTTCATGACTATGAAAATTGTAGATTCACACTAAAGGCATCAAAACTATGAATTAACACATGTGAAATTATATACTTAACAAAAAAGTGTGAAACAACTGAAAATATGTCTTATATTCTAGGTTCTTCAAAGTAGCCACCTTTTGCTTTCATTACTGCTTTGCACACTCTTGGCATTCTCTTTATGAGCTTCAAGAGTTAGTCACCTGAAATGGTTTTCACTTCACAGGTGTGCCCTGTCAGGTATAATAAGTGGGATTTCTTGCCTTATAAATGGGGTTGGGACCATGAGTTTTGTGTTGGGCAGAAGTCAGGTGGATACACAGCTGATAGTCCTACTGAATAGACTGTTAGAATTTGTATTATGACAAGAAAAAAACAGCTAAGTAAAGAAAAGCGAGTTGCCATCATTACTTTAAGAAATGAAGGTCAGTGAGTCCGAAAAATTGGGAAAACTTTGAAAGTGTCCCCAAGTGCAGTCGCAAAAACCATCAAGCGCTACAAAGAAACTGGCTCACATGAGGACCGCCCCAGGAAAGGAAGACCAAGAGTCACCTCTGCTGTGGAGGATAAGTTTATCCGAGTCACCAGACTCAGAAATCGCAGGTTAACAGCAGCTCAGATTAGAGACCAGGTCAATGCCACACAGAGTTCTAGCAGCAGACACATCTCTACAACAGCTGTTAAGAGGAGACTGTGTGCAGCAGGCCTTCTTGGTAAAATAGCTGCGAGGAAACCACTGCTAAGGACAGGCAACAAGCAGAAGAGACTTGTTTGGGCTAAAGAACACAAGGAATGGACATTAGACCAGTGGAAATCTTTGGGCTTTGGGCTGATGAGTCCAAATTTGAGATCTTTGGTTCTAACCACCATGTCTTTGTGCGACGCAGAAAAGGTGAACGGATGGACTCTACATGCCTGGTTCCCACCGTCAAGCATGGAGGAGGAGGTGTGATGGTGTGGGGGTGCTTTGCTGGTGACACTGTTGGGGATTGATTTAAAATTAAAGGTATACTGAACCAGCATGGCTACCACAGCATCTTGCAGCGGCATGCTATTCCATCCGGTTTGTGTTTAGTTGGACCATCATTTATTTATCAACAGGCCAATGACCCCAAACACACCTCCAGACTGTGTAAGGGCTATTTGACCAAGAAGGAGAGTGATGGGGTGCCACGCCAGATGACCTGGCCTCCATAGTCACCAGACCTGAACCCAATCGAGATGGTTTGGGGTGAGCTGGACCGCGGAGTGAAGGCAAAAGGGCCAACAAATGCTAAGCATCTCTGGGAACTCCTTCAAGACTGTTGGAATACCATTTCAGGTGACTACCTCTTGAAGCTCATCAAGAGAATGCCAAGAGTGTGCAAAGCAGTAATCAAAGCAAAAGGTGGCTACTTTGATTAACCTAGAATATAAGACATATTTTCAGTTGTTTCACACTTTTTTGTTAAGTATATAATTCCACATGTGTTAATTCATAGTTGTGATGCCTTTAGTGTGAATCTACAATTTTCATAGTCATGAAAATACAGAAAACTCTTTGAATAAGAAGGTGTGTCCAAACTTTTGGTCTGTACTGTATATATACAGTTGGAAGCCTCCCCTCTCTGCTCACTGTTTAGCCATCTACTAGAACTTGTTATGACAGTATGGCACACATAAGCACGCACCTTATGCCAGCCCAGGGCCATCCTGGCATCACATGTGCATATGTAATAGTGCCATAATAAGCAGTACTAGATAGCAGAACAGCGAGCAGAGAGGGGAAGCTACCATGTACCACATGCTATAGTACAGAAGGGTGGCACAGGAAGGAGTGGGCAGAAGTTGGGATCTGGCTACCTGGCAGCTGCATGCTGAAGGCTTCAGCATACAGCTGCCAGGTAGCCATCTCATTCGCAGCCTCACTCCTTCCTGTTCCAGCCTTCTGTACTATAGCAAAGGCATGCTATAATACAAGAGGCTGGGATGGCTGTGGCAGCAACATGATGCAGCCTGCCATGGCAGTGGCTGCACACTCACAACTTCTGCCTGCTGTACCTGGCCTTTCCGCTTCTCCAGGACTCCCACTACCAGTATTTTGTCTCTCTCTTCCACTCTGCCCTGAGTGCCCTCCCTTCCTTCTTCTGTCCAGAACATGCAGGCCAGGCTGCCAGGGGGGCCCAGGCAGTGGCTGCACATACCTGAAAAACAGGTCATGTGCCACTGCCGTGCTTCTTCTCCCGCCTGCCACTCCTTCCTTCTTCTGGTGAGGAGGACTTTCACTTGCTGGACGGGCTGTAGTTACTTAATTTGCATAGCGTGCTGCCGGCTAGCGCGCTATGCAGACTACTACAGAGAATGTATGGGGGCGAAGCAGGGTAGGTCCTTACATAGGGAGGCGGAGTGGGCCCTCTTTTAATGAATTAGAAGGATGATGGACAGGCCGGGCAGCGGGTACGTGGCTCTAATGTGACTGCACTGCATGTGCAGGAAGGGGGGCACGGGCCCGGCCTGAAAGACTTAATAATGTAGGTGAGAGTGAGACACTGCTCCCGGGCCCCTTGTCGGCCCAGGCCCTGAAGCAGCCGCTTCCCCTGCTTCCCTGGTAGTTACGCCACTGGTCCCCAAACTACCTAATGTATTTCTCACCATGTTGCAAAACACTAAGATTGAGAATGTATCTCATATTTTGAAACAAAAACAAATTGACTTTACTTTATCTTTTTTAACCTTGTATCCTCTCTCAACCTTCCCACCTATCTTCGTCACTTCTGACTTCCTATAATCATGTGCCGCTACAGTAATTTATGCACAATCATTGTTTTAAACTTTTCATACTCTGCATCAGAACTACAAATCTAGATGTAGTGTCTAAGTACTGGAGTGTGTTGCAATACGATGAGGAATATGGAAGGTTGTGTGGGGATGATCTTCTATTTGCTTAATGATACCTTAGGAAGGGGATGTGACCCCTGAAATCTCACAGACTGCACGTGTAAACACACTGCCTCTCCACCTGAACTGAACTTGCCTCTTTAATGGATAAGTACTAATGGAGTGTCTTGGACTGGAATCAGATGCTGCAGTTTTTTGGATAATGCATATGAATTTGTGCAGTGAAACTGTGATGATGCACTTTATGTGAAGAAGTATGCACTTAAAATGAAGTCATTGTTATGTCCTGTATATGGAGTGGACTTGTGAGGATTGGGAGTATCCTCTGACACACTGTTACACAGCTGAGTTCTTGGATTTTGTTTATTTCTTGGTAACAAATACACATGCTGGCAGAGGTAGTCACAGTTCTTATCATACACGTAATGCATAGGTGGCTTTCCGAAGGCTATGTATAGGGAGTATAAACAGCATAAAGGTCCCTCTGAGGACCCTTTCTTCATAGCTGGTGAAATCTTCCTAACTCATCCAGGGGGTGCAGTTTTCTCTCTCACTCTCTATGTCCATATTTCCACAGTGCCTTCAGTGTGGTGAAGTTCTCCAAACAGATTGCCAGTGTGTTCTTTCAAGAGGATGGGGGTCCTGAGGTTTATTGGTCTAAAAATCAGAAAAGTTTAAAGCCAAAGAATATCAGTTGCCTTCTCTGAAAAATGCTCAGCACTCTCCCTTGAATGGCCACTTAACTTTGTGATGAATCCAGCAGTTCTTTACCTCAGGGGCTCACAGATAAGCTGTCCCTTTTCTGGTTGTTCTTAGTTCACAGGTCAAGAGTTTCCCTGTTTAACTCTGCTGCTTGCTGCTCATTCACAGCTTACACAGGACTCAGCAGCCTACCAGCTACCATGGGGTGGGACCAGTCCACACCAGGCAACTGTTTATAGGGCTGATAAATGAACCCCTTTTCTTATACAGGCCTGGAGAAGAAATGCATGAAATACATTATCTGCTTATGCAGTGGACCACTAGCACACTGCACATCGCGTTCATGTCCCTGTCATCGGGTTACCACTGGTTCTTCCTTTGACAACTTTTGGTGTACATTATAAAAATACAATCATAATCATATAGACAAGTGCTTGGCAATTTGAATGATAATTTAGGATAGCTGATATGAAATGGCTTCTTGATTTAGGGCCATATTATACGTGTAGCTTGAGCTGCGGGTATCACACTGAGGTTACTGACAATTGTCAGGATGCCCCTTTGTTTCAAGCAACACACATGTTGTGGTAGCACCCTTAAAAGGGGTTGTCTCACTTCAGTAAGTGGCATTTATCATGTAGAGAAAGTTAATACAAGGGACTTACTAATATATTGTTACTATCCATATTGCTTCCTTTGCTGGCTGGACTCATTTTCCATCACTTTATACACTGCTCGTTTCCATGGTTACAGACCACCCTGCAATTCATCAGTGGTGGTTGTACTTGCACACTATAGGCAAAAGTGTCAGCCTCTCTGGTGGCCGGAACTATGGGAGTGCACATAGTCTAGAGCCTTTTCCTATAGTGTGCAAGCACGACCACCACGGATGGATTGCAGGGTGGTCTGTAACCATGGAAACAAGCAATGTATAATGTGATGGAAAATGAATCCAGCCAGCAAAGGAAGCAATATGGATAATAACAATATATTAGTAAGTTCCTTTTATTAACTTTCTCTACATGATAAATGCCACTTACTGAACTAAGACAACCCCTTTAATGTCATCATAATTAAATTGATCTTCATTCTCAAATCATTTGCATCGTACACACTGTGGATGATCAGGGTTTGCTCCTTCCCATAATAATATTACTGCAACTTGAAGTGTTCACAATCTTACAGTGACTCCATCATCTTTTGTATCTTCAGTAGAAAACTCCTGGCAGACGTTCTATATCACTATATCCAACAGATTATTATTACTATACAATACCCTGACTTAAAAAGTCAAAGGAGCACATGTATGAATACTGGCATACCTGCTCAAGGGCATAGCAGTTTATGAAGGCAATCAGTAATGCAGCTGACCATACTGAACAATGTCAGGTACCACCTGCCGTTGTACAGTGCCACTTTTTGTAAGATGAACACTGGCAGATGCTGTTTAGTAAATCTGTCACATACATGTAACTGGAAGGTCATGTCTCCTTTCCTGGCACACGCATAAAACTATTCAGCAGATCATGGTGCTTATATTAGACCCAAATTTTGGCATAAGTTGGCGCATTTAAGTCATGCCCCCTTTCCTCTAAGACACATAGCCTTTTCTACACACTAGTCTAGTGAGGCTCAGAAGTTGTCTAAAACAAAATAAATCTGGTGCAAGGCATGTGTTACAGTATTCTAGTGCTTTCACATACTGTATATGGCATGAGTGGCATTATTTTTTAATTCTCGCATTTCTTTCCTGACCACTAAGCAACAATAATTTCAGTACAGAGGTGACTTTCTACCATTAAATGGTAACTAGAGATGAGCGAGCAGGCTCGGCCGAGCGTACTCAGGAGCAATTTTCGAGTAGTAGCGTACGCATTTTATAATCTGTACGCTAATGCATACGCATCTTATAATCTGTACACTAATGCGTACGCATCTTATAAATTTGTACGCTAATGCGTACAAATTACAAGATGCGTACGCATTAGCGTACAGATTAGAATATGCGTACGCTACTACTCGAAAATTGCTCCCAAGTGCGCTCGGCCGAGCATGCTCGCACATCTCTAATGGTAACCATATCTTTGTTTCAAATATGAAGGGGCAGTAGCACTGCTCAGAGTGCGCTTCCCCTCTTGCTTTCATCTGCTCTGCTCTCCATTTCAACATGTGGAGTACTAATCCATAGAAAATATATTGGATTTGCACTTCACGCACTCAAAAAGCCGATGAAAGCTGAAGGGTCAGAGTACTCTGAGCAGAGCGTCTGCCACTTCACTTTTTCAACAAAGGTTTAGTTACTCTTTAACTAGTTCAGGTCTTGTGGAATTTAGGGCCTTCTGTTGTAACAACAGGGCAGCCAAACTAAATTTTTCAAGACAACATATCCAAAAATCACACACAGTCAACTGTCTTACATACCCACCAGTCTCTGAATTTCAGTAGGTGATATTTAGCCCTGGATCACTTGGTCGGCAGTCTTAGATTCAGATCATAAATGTGCAATGGCAAGGGTTCAAGACTATTCACTCATGGTGTTACATGTGTATTCAGTTTTCTATTGTAATTTTGGGAATAATCAGAGAGATGTAACAATACAGGAGCACCATATGACCGATGCACCAGTCTCCCCACACTGATGAATCAAGGGTAAGGCTAAAAGCAAGGTTAGGTCAGACCTGGAGTTATTTTCCACCACTTTGCTATTTTAGCTGACACTAAGGCCCTGCCCATGTTCCCAACATTGTTGTATGTATTGTAAAAATGAACACAACTAGGGAGCTTTATTAAATGGTCTACATGAAGAACTGACTTTGTTAGCTTTGGCAACCAAGTTTTTTTTAGACAGTTTTTGCCACTAGATGTCCCATCTGAAAATTCAGGACACATCGACAGGATACATCATAAATGACCTCAAGCATGAATGCCCTTCATTCACTGCTATGGGACTTCAGACATAGCCGAGCAAAATGCCCCATAGCAGTGAATGGTGAAAATCATGCCCGGTATCATCTCTTTTCACAGAGGGACCCATTTTTGAGATAGGAAAGAGTATGGAAGTGGAACCCATAACTATTGGGCATTTTTGGCATATCCATGTCCCTTTAATAAATGTTCTTGTGCTAGTTAGTAGATATTGTTATACAGTAAATTCAGCTGGATCATAGGCCAGCATTTCTTATACAGCTATCAAAAGATAACCACAGAAAGACAATGCAAAAAGAGTGAGAGTAAAATAAATGTAATAATCAATTTCCTGCAAGCTCAGTGGCCCTGAAGGATAATATTAGGAGTATTAAAATATCTTATTTGAATAATAGCCCATAACTACACAAGTTAGCAGTTAGGTGCTTCCAAATGGACTTGTTCCAAAAGTTACCCCTTTTAACCTCCTCCTTCACTGGATATATATTAAACAACTGTCCCAGGTCATTGTGACCTTAGTCTCAATACTGAACAATATGCAATGTCGCCAAATGGATTGAAGAGTTCAACTGTTAATCTGGACACACATAAATGCAAACTCTTGTTTTTATAGAATGCTAACAAGCACTGACATCATTCATCTGCAGATAATAACTGAAGAGAAAATGTTTAATTACAGTAAATCATAAAGCAGATCATATGATATATTATTAATACATTTTCTCAGAAAGTGGCTGCTATGCAGAATACATTGTGCAGAAAGAGATAAAAACTCTAGAAGAGATAAAACTGTAGAATTTTAGATTTTTAAAAGAGTATATTAAAGGGGAGGACTACAAGTAGATGAACCTTGGTATTTTTCTGCTGTCTCCATTTTGTATTTAAAGGGCATCTGTCAGCAGATTTGTACTGTAAGGGGGCGCTCTCACCAGCAGGGCGGCGATGACAGATTCCTTCGCAGACAACAGGATTTTAGTCCAAATGATGCTTTATTTTAAGTAGAACACAGGCACACCCAGTTATATCTCACTGGGTAAGGTGAGGTTCCAGCACCCCAAAATTTAAACAAAACAAAACAAACTCCTGCCCGTCTGGGCTCTAGCTATAACACACGTCACTAGCTTACCTATTAAGCACAGGTCACACTTTAGGCTTCATAAGCCAGCACAACAGTCAGCTTCCCTGGCTTTCCAGGCATAGCTCAGTGACTGACATCCTGGGGTGTCTTATTTCCCCCTAATGATCCCAGATGACCTCACCTGTGATCTCCTCAGGCTAGGGGAAAAACATGCCCTGGAATGGGGTGGATTGGGGAGGTCCCACTGCCAAACCTACCTTCCCAATCCAAATAAAACCCAGCCCTTTAAGTTTAAACAACACTAGCTCCAGCAACTATGCCTTGCTGAAGCCATACAATCTTCCTGGATTTTATTTTACCTCACCCAGTTGAGGAACCTGGGTGGGATATACACCTCTTCCAGTACTTTACCATACACTTTACCACATATCCCCACCTCTTCTCCAGACCGGAGGTCTAGGCACTTTTAGCCAACATACAGTGTACCCTGGACAAAGCATCAGCGTTTCCCTGCAATCTCCCCGGCCTATGTTCAACTTTGAAATTAAAAATTTGCAGGGAGAGAAACCACCTGGTAACTCTTGCATTTTTCTCCTTGTTTTGCTTCATCCAGGCTAAAGGAGCATGGTCTGTCACCAACACAAATTTTCTACCCAGTAGGTAATATTTAAGTAACTACAGAGCCCATTTAATGGCCAAACATTCTCGCTCCACTATGGCATAATTTCTTTCTGCTGGGGTCAATTTCCTGCTTAGGTACATCACCGGGTGCTCCTCCCCATTTACCCCTTGTGACAGGACCGCTCCCAAACCTGTATCAGACGCATCCGTCTGGACCAGAAACTCTTTTCCAAAATCCAGGGAAATTAGTACTGGCTGTTGACAGAGGGCAGATTTTAGGCTCTGAAAAGCCTTTTCCGCCTCTGGGGTCCACTTCACTATTACTGACTTAGGGCCTTTCGTTAAGTCAGTCAATGATGCTGCAATGGAGGCAAAATTTGGTACGAACCGACGGTAGTACACCGTTATGCCAAGGAAGACCCTGACTTGTTTTTTTGTTAAAGAGGCTCTGTCACTAGGTTGTAACCTATGTATTTAAATACATAGGTTACAAGGCCTAGTGACAACTTTTAAAATCATACCTTTCATGCAGAGTTCTGCGCAGCGGTCGCGTAGAAATTTAAACTTTAAAAAGTATGAAATGAGCCATCGGAGCACCGGGGGGCGGCCTCTTTCCTCTGGAGCACCGCTCCTTCACCGCCCCCCCCGGGCCCGAGGCACGTCCCCTGTCTGTAATCACGCCCCTTTCTGTATATGATAGACAGCGCTAGACTGGTAAGTCTAGCGCTGACCTCTCGCGCATGCGCCCTAAAATTTTCCCGGCGCATGCGCAGTAGCGCTTGCAGTGTCTACACTGCAAGCGCTGTCTTCTCTTCTGCGCACACGCCGTCACTCCCGGGACTAGCGAAGTGACGGCGCGTGCACAGAAGAGAAGACAGCGCTTGCAGTGTAGAACTGCAAGCGCTACTGCGCATGCGCCGGGAGAATTTTAGGGTGCATGCGCGAGAGGTCAGCGCTAGACTTACCAGTCTAGCGTTGTCTATCATATACAGAAAGGGGCGTGATTACAGACAGGGGACGTGCCTCGGGCCTGGGGGGGCGGTGAAGGAGCGGTGCTCCAGAGGAAAGAGGCCGCCCCCCGGTGCTCCGATGGCTCATTTGCATACTTTTTAAAGTTTAAATTTCTACGCGACCGCTGCGCAGAACTCTGCATGAAAGGTATGATTTTTACAAGTTGTCACTAGGCCTTGTAACCTATGTATTTAAATATATAGGTTACAACCTAGTGACAGAGCCTCTTTAAGGGCTTAGGCCAGTTCTGTATTGCCTCACCTTATTGACCTGGGATTTAACCAGCCCTTTACCAATAATGTAGCCCAGGTATTTTGCTTCCTCTAGACCCACTGCACATTTCACAGGGTTTATGGTTAGGCCCGCATCACTAAGGGAGTCTATCATGGCCTATACCTCCCAGAGGTGACTTCTCCAATCTGGTGAAAAAATGACCACATCATCAAGGTAAGCAGCAGCATAGTCACGATGTGGTCTCAAGATTAGGTCCATCAACCTCTGAAACGTAGCAGGGGCTCCATGTAACCCGAACGGCATCACTGTGTACTGGAACAGCCCCTCTGGCGTTGAGAATGCCATCTTTTCTTAAGTCTCATCTGACAAAGGTATCTGCCAATACCCCTTTGTTAGGTCAAGGGTTGTGATATATCTTGCTTTTCCAAGCCTTTCAATCAATTTGTCTACCCTGGGCATGGGGTATGCGTCGAATTTTGACACCTCGTTTAGCTTTTGAAAATCATTATAGAACTTCCAGGTCCCATTAGGCTTTGGGATTAGTACAATAGGGCTCGACCACTCACTGGCATATTCCTCAATGACCCCTAATTCAAGCATGCGCTTGACCTCAGAGGATACCGCTTTTCTATGTGCTTCTGGTATCCTGTATGGCTTTAGATTTACCTTACTGTGGGGCTCCGTTCTCATGTGATGTTTTATCAGGTGGGTATGGCCTGGTAGGTCAGAAAACCTCCTTTTATTTTTCTGCAGAAACTCCTTTACCTCTTGCTTCTGGTGCACTGACAGTGCCTCACTAATTTTTACAGGGGGAATTGGTTGCGACACCTCCTTAATCATGGTCTGTGTAGCCACCAAGGATTCCCGATCTTTCCATGGCTTGATCAGATTTACGTGGTAAATCTGGAAGGGTTTTCTCCTACCTGGTTGATGCACCTTATAATTCACCTCACCCACTTTTTCTACGATCTTATAGGGACCCTGCCACTTTGACAGAAATTTACTTTCTACGGTGGGCACTAAAACCAGGACCCTGTCCCCGGGGTTAAAGTCCCTTACCCTGGCATATCGGTTATAAATTCTGCTTTGAGCCTCCTGAGCTCTTTGCAGATGCTCTTTAACTATAGGCATCACTGTCGCTATCCGTTCTTGCATTTGAGCCACATGCTCGATGATGCTTTTATATGGGCTAGCCTCAGTCTCCCAGGTCTCCTTGGCCACATCTAGCAAACCCCTTGGGTGACGGCCATACACTAACTCAAATGGTGAGAACCCTGTAGAAGCCTGCGGTATCTCTCTGATAGAGAACATCAGATAGGGTAGCAAGCAGTCCGAGTCCCGGCCATCTTTTCCTACCACCTTTCTTAACATCTGCTTCAGGGTTTTGTTGAATCTCTCAACTAAACCATCCGTTTGGGGGTGGTACACAGATGTACGTATGTGGGTGATTTTAAACAATTTGCATAACTCTTTCATGACCTTTGACATAAATGGTGTACCCTGGTCTGTCAGAATTTCCTTAGGGATCCCCGTGTGGGAGAACATGAAAAACAATTCCCGGGCAATATTTTTGGACGCCATGTTCCGTAGGGGCACCGCTTCCGGGTACCGAGTGGCATAGTCTAACACAACCAAGATATACTGGTGTCCCCTAGCAGACTTAACAATGGGACCCACCAAATCCATTGCAATTCTTGTGAATGGTACCTCAATGATGGGAAGAGACGCCAAGGGGCTACGGAAGTGTGATGCTGGGGCACTTATCTGACAGGTGGGGCACGACTCACAGTATGATTTTACTTCCTCATACACTCCAGGCCAGTAAAACCTTTGTAGTACCCTCTCCTGTGTTTTGTTTGTTCCCCAAATGTCCCCCAAGTACGTGGTTATGTGCTAAGTCTAATACCATACGTCGGTAGGGTTTTGGTACCAGAAGCTGCTCCACAATTTCGTTGTTGCATTTGGTAACCCGATACACTAGGTTTCTGTTCATGGCAAAATGCGGAAATTTCCGGTCAGCTTCTGGTTTCTGTGATACACCATCTAACACAGTAACATTTTCTCTAGCATTCACGAGAGTAGGGTCTCTCAATTGCTCAGTACCAAAGTTACCCCGAGACACTTCTAAGTCCAACACATTTTGCCCAGATGGGGAGGCTTCTTCTTCTTCCCCAACTAACACCTGCAACTGAAAAATGTCATCATCATCCTGCATTTCACATAACTCCACATTTCCACTAGGCATTTCAATTAAATCATGGATTTCAATGGGCAGTTCGCTAAGATGACCATTTAAAGGGGAAGGCACAGATTCTGCAGGAGTTTCTTCACTGCCTGCAGAAGAGTTTTTCTTCACCCATAATTTCCAAAACAATGGAAAGTCCTGGCCCAATATAACATCATGCATGAGCCTTTTTACCACCCCGACTTCATATGTCACAGTTCCAGCCAGAGTCACAAACTTAGCCAGAGCCACAGGGTAAGCTTTGGTATCCCCGTGAATGCACAGCACACTTATGTGTTTATCTGGCACATAGTCCCCAGCTACGAAGCTGGCATGCACCAAGGTGACCAGGCTACCAGAGTCCAAAAGAACCTTGACGGAGCAGTCATTTATCACCATGGTACAAATTTGCAGTTCAGTCTCTAGTCCTGGCGAGGCCACACAAACCGGCACCACATACAGCGACTGTCTCCGGCTAGCCTGACACTCCATGGGCTCTGAGGTAAGAGGGCAGTGGGCAGCAATGTGTCCCCACTCACGGCACCTCCAGCACTGGAGCATCCCAGGTCTCCTCGATGGGAAGACCTCTCCGGGACGCGACTGCCCCTGGGACTCATAGTGTCACGGACATTCTTATGAGAGATAACAGGAGGTCTGTCAGATTGGCAACACGTGGTGTAATCGGACATGTTTTCCCTTTTTGTTGTTGGTTTTTACCACACCCTTTTCCCTCAGGTGTTCCTGGTGTGGTAATTATCCCCCCCCCCTATTTATTGCTTCTTCTCCCACTATTCCTTGCGGTTTATAGCTTCAGTATTGTGGTGGTGAGCAGCAGTTTGGTTTCAGCTGAGATCCTGGAGCCTCCATTTGTTCATTGAAAGATAAGTTTCCTTTTCCCTCCTGTTGTTTTGTTATTAGGCCTAAGGGAGACTCCTGTTCGTCCTTCCTTTTGGAGGAACAGGTAGACTCATTCCTGTCATTAGTTTCCAGGGTCCTATAAGGTCAGTTCGGTGTTTAGGTTCCTGTGTATGAACTTGCCTACATTTGAGGCCTGTTCATACGGATAGATAGACAGGATTTGAGCCAGGGTTTCCTGTAGGAGGTGTCCATCTTCCTTCCTTAGTTTCTAGGCCTAATCTCCTTTCCCTCCTACGCTTGGTTTGGTTCCACCCCACCCACACCTGCGCGTGACACATAGCCAGTCTTTTGCCTTTGCCCAACCTCTGGAGCCTTGCTCCCTTTTGCACCCTTCCACACACCCCCAACAGCCAGAACTCTCTTACAGATGACATGTGTTGGATACTCCGGGAAGGTGTTGGTGCGGTAGGGAAATCACAGAGATAGTCCTCAGTCGCCAGGTACCGCTCCACCAGGTTGACGAGCTGGTCAGCAGTTTTAGGGTCTCCATGTCCGACCCACCGTTGTAGCTCTGCAGGGGGGGCTCTGAAATAATAATCCACCACAACTTTCTCCACGATCTGTGCCAGTGTAGAGGTCTCACGTTCAAGCCATTTCTGTACTAGATGGATGAGATCATACATCTGAGACCGGGCAGGCTTGTCCATGGTGTAGCTCCACGTGTGGACCCTCCGGGCACGAACAGCCGGTGTAACGCCCAGACGAGCAAGGACCTCCATTTTCAATTTGACATAGTTCCTGGACATCCTGCTCCCTGAGGTCATAGTAGGCCTTTTGTGTTTCACCAGACAGTAAAGGTGCAATGACCTCTGCCCACTCTGCTAATGGCAGTCTCTCTCTCTCTCTGCCACCCTCTTAAACACAGTGAGGTAGGCCTCAATGTCATCATCGGGCATCAGTTTTTGCAAGGCCCCCTGCACAGCCCTCCTCACATTAAAAGTCTCTGGGGGGCTTACCTCCACTCGTTGGGCTGGCAGCAATCTGCTCCGAAAGCAAACAATTTGTTTCCTGCTTCTGGGCGTGGGCCTCCACGTGAGTCTGCCATTGTGCATGTAAGGCATCTTCATGTCTTTTTTTATCCTCAATGTTTGCCTGCAAAAACAGCTTCATCATATCCTCCATTGTCTTTAATGGGCTTTGCATAGTAACTGCAGCTTTAACCCAGGACATAAAGCAACAAAATTGTCATGCCGTTACCCTTAGCAACTTGCTGTTGCCCGCATCCTCCACAAATTGTAAGGGGGAGCTCTCACCAGCAGGATGGCCATGACAGATTCCTTCGCAGACAACAGGATTTTAGTCCAAATGATGCTTTATTTTAAGTCGAACACAGGCACACGCAGTTATATCTCACTGGGTAAGATGAAGTTCCAGCACCCCAAAATTTAAACAAAACAAACTCCTGCCCGTCTGGGCTCTAGCTATTACACACTACACACACGTCACTAGCTCACCTATTAAGCACAGGTCACACTTTAGGCATCATAGGCCAGCACAACAGTCAGCTTTCTTGGCTTTCCAGGCATAGCTCAGTGACTGACATCCTGGGATGTCTTTTATTTCCCCCTAATGATCCCAGATGACTTCACCTGTGATCTCCTCAGGCTAGGGGAAAATCATGCCCTGGAATAGGGTGGATTGGGGAGGTCCCACTGCCAAACCTACCTTTCCAATCCAAATAAAATCCAGCCCTTTAACAACACTAGCTCCAGCAACTATGCCTTGCTGAAGCCATACAATCTTCCTGGATTTTATTTTACCTCACCCAGTTGAGGAACCTGGGTGGGATATACACCCCTTCCAGTACTTTACCATACACTTTACCACAGTACCTATGAAACTGGCTGACATGTTGCATGTGTGCTTGGTGGCTTAAGGCACCTATGATGGTCCCATGTTCATTTGTGCAAGCATTGTTGAGAAAAAAAGATGCTTTAATATATGCAAATGAGCCCTAGGGGCAACAGGGGCATTGTCATTGCTCCTAGAGGATCAGCTCTCTCAACTGCTGTTCCCTCTCCACTTTGATTGACTGGGCTAGGCGTGATGATCTTCTCACTGCCTGGCACTGTCAATCAAAGTGCAGAGGGCATGGCAATTAAGAGAGCTGAGTATCTAGATGTAACGGCAATGCCACCGTTGCTCCTACAGGCTCATTTGCATACATTTAAACATAATTTTTCTCAGAAAAGCAGGTACATATGAACATAGGACCAACAAAGGTGCCTTCAGCTGCCAAGCGCACATGCAACAGGTCGGCCAGTTTGATAGATAAAAATCTGCTGACAGATTCCCTTTAAAAGTATAATAGTTAAAGGGGGAGATTTATTAAAGAAGGTTTTGAGAGTTTAATATTAATGGTCTATCCTCAGGATAGGTTATCAATATCTGACCGGTGGAGGTCCAACATCTGCCAGTCTGGCTAGTTGGCTGTTTGAAGAGGCTGCAGTATCCTGACAGCTTACCAAGCACAGCGTCATACATTGTATAGTATCTGAGCTTGGTTTTGGAGCCCATCACAATTGGCTTGAATGGGACTGAGCTGAGGGACATTCTCCCAATACTCTTCTGGAACATCCAAATGCTCTCTAGCAAACTTCAGACGGGCCCGGATATGTACTGGCTTAAGCAGAGGGACACGTCTGTCACTGCAGGATCTGAGTCCCTGGTGGCGTAGTGTGTTACTGACGGTAGCCTTTGTTACGTTGGTCCCAGCTTTCTGCAGGTCATTGACTAGGTCCCCCGTGTGGTTCTGGGATTTTTGCTCACAGTTCTTGTGATCATTTTGACCCCACAGGGTGAGATCTTGCATGGAGCCCCTGATCGAGGGAGATTATCAGTGGTCTTGTATGTCTTCCATTTTCTAATTATTGCTCCCACAGTTGATTTCTTCACACCAAGCTGCTTGCCTATTGCAGATTCAGTCTTCCCAGCCTGGTGCAGGTCTACAATTTTGTTTCTGGTGTCCTTCCACAGCTCTTTGGTCTTCACCATAGTGGAGTTTGGAGTGTGACTGTTTGAGGTTGTGGACAGGTGTCTTTTATACTGATAACAAGTTCAAACAGGTGCCATTACTACAGGTAATAAGTGGAGAACAGAGGAGCCTCTTAAAGAAGAAGTTACAGGTCTATGAGAGCCAGAAATCTTGCTTGTTTGTAGGTGACCAAATACTTATTTTCCACCATAATTTGCAAATAAATTCTTTAAAAATCAGACAATTAGATTTTCTGGATTTGTTTTCTCATTTTGTCTCTCATAGTTGAGGTCTACCTATGATGTCAATTATAGGCCTCTCTCATCTTTTTAAGTGGGAGAACTTGCACAATTGGTGGCTGACTAAATACTTTTTTTCCCCA